>CAAKHC010018925.1:134852-188089 GCA_901007825.1 Macroramphosus scolopax
TAGAGAACTACATCCACAGTCCTGTCAGGGAAATTCAAGCCAGACTAATCTCAACCCCTGCTGGATTGTGCTTCGTGTGTCCAAGGCACAAGGTCAACCGGTGCAACATCTGTACCCCAGGAGATATTACCTTGACACTGACATGTTTTCTTTTGTACCCAAAGTACTCTTGATCAGACTAATCCCCCCGAGGCAGTTAGACCTCAGATAAAAGGTGGAACAATGTGTCTGCTTAAATGGCTTTTGAATAATGGACGACCTGAGTGTAAAGGACTATTGGGTTAAGGTCACTTTCCCCGACTCAATGCAGCTCAGAGGAGCAAAATAAATCGGATCACCTCCCTTTTAATCTGTGCTTGAAACAGTTTGAACCTAATACTTTCAAATTAATATTTCAATGCCAGCAATGGTATCATCTTTCTGTGTGCCAAAAGGAAATAAGGGAAAGTGATATGTTATTCATGTCATTCAGTGATAGTTTTCTACAAATCCAGAAGTAGATCCGACTCTCAAACTGAGGCATCAGAAGGGTTCACAGTGTTCTTCACACAGGCCGTGCACATATCCTGTGCTGTCCTAAAGAACTTTACTCTACAGGAAACTCTCCCAACACCGTTGCACACTAACCCACTTCAATGCTCCTCCACACAATGAAAGTTGTGTTTATATTGTTCAAACCTTTATGTTCTCTGTGCTGATGAGGACAAAGGTTGAGTGAAATGGATCGGTGCATTGCATAATACAGATGGTGATACTCATGGGATCTTTATATAAAACTCTTCCGTCCAAAAGAAACAGCACGACTGCGAAACCTCTTTCCAGTCGCTTCATTTCAGCTCCAGTAGAGAAGCTGACATGCCCACATCTCAGGAGTTTGGTAAATCTGTAAGACTTTACGTGTGTTTGTGAGCGTTTATTCTTCACTTTCAACAATGAAAACATAAAGGGCCATTACGTTCTATTCTAACATGAACTGAATGCTGTTTGTCTTGGCATCACACAACCTTCGCATTAGCTGTGCTTCATAAAAATACAGCAGGGACAAAACAATAGCCACTTTTTGTTGCAGTGAAGCTGAAAATAACTAGTTGCATTTTGAACTAGATTACATCTTACAACAATATGATAGAGAAAGTGTTAATGTGGAAGATACCAAGTCAGGAAAATGTTTGTGAAAAAAAGACGATAATCAAGTCAGACTTTAGAGTTTGAGGGATTAAATCTGATTTAAATTTTTTTTGTCAAAATATGTTCCAACTGTCAGAAGATGCACGTTTCCAGGAGGTAGTGAAGACTTGTGTGTTTCCAATACAGCTCAAACAACATAATAATTTCACAGACTCATGTCAAAATTAGCTCAGGACGCGAGGGACATTAAAGCGATGCAGAAGATGGGATCAGCAAGTCCCATCAATCATTCATGACAGCGGGCCGGACTCTGGCAGCGTGATGGATGACAGTGGTGAAATGAGACAAAGAAGAATGCAACATACATCCCACTTGTCACACTGAGTTCATGCTGCAACACATCAGTGCGTCCACCACTTCATAATCAGCGTTAACAAAGAGCCTGTGCATGAAGATGGTGCGATCAACTGTTGGGAGATAAAAATGTCATGTCCTTACACGACATCATGCACACACCATGGATCCATGATCCCATGAATCATTTGTCTCTCACACACAGATGGAATTCAGTTGCCTCTGCATCAGTGCTTGTACTTGATTATCCTGCAGGCCACACATGCAGACTTATGTACCCACTCAGGGCCAGCTCATAGCACAGGCGGCCAAGCTGCCCGAAGGCTGTGTTGGCCCAGATGGTCCCTTGATGAGCTCCGTACAGGGTCCATATTGATAGAATGTAGCCCACATTTTAAGCAGGTATTTGTTCTTCTGGTTGCCCAAATGGACTGACAATGAGCCACAGCCCAGTTGAAGCACAGCTAACACCCACCTAACCCAGGTAAAGCTCATGCGAGCCCTACTTGGACGTCTTGACTGGGCTGTGTCGCACAATGTCAGGGGAACCCCACAAGATAAAGATCTTTTTAGTGACTAACATTATCAACATAACCAGCTTTACAATTACCATAATAAACATACTGCACCCTCTAAACTGCCTGCTCTCAGGACCCAATGCATGATAAAATGAAGGTAATTACTAACTATCCTCCAAGGATAGTGGCTTGTAGCTGCGAAATCAGTCAAAATTGGACAAAATTATCAGGCGATGATGGCAGGAAACAGAGCAAGAAGAGAAGAATACGAATTTTAGTAAAGTTGTATAAATATTCAAAAATTCCTTTTGATGAAAACAAGTCGTGTCCTTTGAACTGGAGAGATAAAAGGGGTCTTTAGGAAGCCAGCTGTCACACGAGTGCTAAGAGACATATATTCAAATATTAAATGACTTAACTCCCATACATTGAAGACTTTCCAAAATCACTTCACACAACAAAGGTCTGATGTTGATTATAGTACAACACTTCTAAAAAATGTACTTTAACATAATTTCTGGACTTTTGCATTTGGAAAACTATATAATAACTTTACTCTTAAACTTAACACACACACATGCACATACTTTGTGGCCCCAAGATGAACAATTTACTCGCACGTGATCACGTGAAAGGATGTGTGTCACTGAATAGTCAACATTGAAAAGTGCCAGGAGTAATGAGAAGGTACGGATACTTTAAAGTTATATATATTAAAGAAACGAATGGAAAACAAAGTTTTTCCTCCCCCATCAGCTCCCTTTGATTAAACTGGAGACACAACTGGCAACATTCGGAGGTGTCGAGCTGCACAGCAGCAGGCACACACGGCCAGCCTCAACGCTTAGAGGGTTTGTAGAGTAGAAACAGTCAACATTGTCAAAATTACCAGGTGGAGATAATTATACCGGGAGACAAAAATAGTTTGGTTAAAGCAGTATGCTGTCACTACAAGCAGCTGTGGGGAAAACAAGTCAGAGGCAGACATCCTGGGCCGTCCTGCGTCGCCACCAGCCCAATAAACTGACCACAGTGTACGACATGCTGTTCAACATGCTTTTAAAGTCTTCATGCTCCAGCACGCACATGGCATGAAAACACACTTCAGTTCGTCTTGTTGATCCACTGTTGATTTAATTATTCTGTTAGATTCACAACTGTGTATTCGCAAAAAAGAAAGATCTCAATTTGTCATTATATGAGAGACAGACATCTTTATAGGTTCATTCATAAACAACCTCAACTCAGGAGAGAAAACTAAATCGGTCGTCTGTGTCCAGGGCCGGAGAGATTTTAAATATATGGAAAGACGGTGCAATTTCATGCAGAAAACAAAAACAAAATAAAGTTTTTTATGGGATGGATGTCCTTTTCATCTTTGCATAAGAACATAAACATGGACTGCATAAAAGAAGTTGAGGTACAAAGTGTCTTAAACCGGCATTCTTTCCAAGTGCCAGGGGGCGACGCCACTGCTTACTAAATGAGCGTCACAGTAGATGTGAGTTACAGATGCCACCTTCTGCTCAGACTTTATAACTAGCTAGTGCGGCCATTGATAGTTAGCTGAAATATCCATACCTATTGGTAAAAAGTATTTTTTCAGTTATTTGGACTGTATTTTGAAAGAAATCAGTTCTATAAAAGCATGAAGAAAGAGATGATTTAATGCACTATAATCCTTCAATTTCATAATAAATTAAGGAAACTTGCATCTAACTTGCACTATGACGTCTATGTTCTTCCTCATTGAATACACAAAGAGTAAAAACCCTGTGGCTTTATGACTTACTCTTGACTCCAATTTAATTTGCAAGTCTTTCCATCGAGTCAAACTTCAGCAAACACACAAGGATCAAAACAGAAAAAGGTTGTTTTACAAATTTCAGCTCAACATCCCTAATATATAATCAGGATGCTGCAGGCCACGACAACATTGTGTGATTAACTCTAAAGAATACCTTATTCCTCACCCAGCAGACCCCGGCTAGACAATCACAGCAGTAGTTTTATGGCTCATTATATCAAAACACTTTATTATGTCCTTGGTTTTCCGGCATAATCCAGTACAGCCCTGCTCTGTCTTCAATGCCCTCCTACAACTCACTTTCCTGTCTGTGGTTGTATTTGAATATTCCATTTGAAAATGCAATTTACAGTCTGTTGTGGATCTGGACAACCAAAAACTGAAATTACCAGCTCCCCGTTGTTTCTATTATTTGGATGATTTCGATGATTATGCACTTGGAAAATGTTCCTGCTACTAGTGAATACCCAGTGTGGCATCTGTACGCACATGGTAAGTGCTGTATGTTGTCTTATTCAATTCATAGTTGCATCATCTGTGTACAAGTCCACTATTAGGCAGACATGAAAGGATTATTTAGCCAGCTTGACAACCAGACAACCAAAACCACCGGTCCAGAACTGCAGAGAGAATCCCATTTGTTTTCTTTTAGAACATAAACGGTTATGTTTTGTTTCTACCAATCATTCAATATTGTTAGTGGAATATAGCCTATTGTGATTTTAGTTTTAAGCTTTATGTGTGTGAATAGTTTGACCATCAGTATTTCACATGCCATTATTATATCTATGATCATGTAATTGATACTTGCATACATTTATACACTCATACAAACAGGGGGAGTAATAGGTAGCTCACCATGCTAAGAATGGAACTGTTGCTTGTAATTCAGATATACTTTGGCAAATGCTGCCCCCTGTTGGCTACTAGGCAGGAAGCTTTCAAAGAGTCATTTAATCAAGAGTTGGGAGAAAAGACTGTTGAACTTTAAGTTTTCTAAGGCAGCTGATGAGTCATCATCACTCTAAACCTTGGAGGTCATAAGGCTGCCTGACTGATCTCTGCAGTCAATCTGAGGAGAGAGCCCATTGTATGTAAAAAATGCAGTAACTGAGAATATTTCTGAGAAATATGTTGCAAAAAAAAACCCCCAAAAACAAACAAAACTAGAAAGGCAGTCTGAGGTTGCAAACATGTATTCAAGGATCCATGCAATATTTCCTGGGAAATTAATAAATGTGTCTGGATCTGCCCCAAACATGAATGGGTTTTTCCTTGGCCCATGCTCAACCTTTGCACCAGGTTTCATTAAAATCATCCTGGTCATTTCTGCGTAATTACCCTGACAAAAGGAGATAAACTTACCATCCTGGGCGGAGGTCAAAAAAGCAATTGCCCACACAATCGTATTTTCTTCTAGTGCCATCTTTTAAATACTGTCTCTTAGTTTAATGAAATTAAATTACATGTGCTAAGATGTACCGCGGGTATATCCGTTCCACACAGACACCTAATGACATCTGACTAAGGAATTTGAAGTTCATTTTTAAATTTTGCAAGAAGGAACTGATTACAGACAAGTATGTGTGTAATTGAGTGATGGCAAGGATGAGGGGGGAGGAGGGAGAGGAGGAGAAAGGTCGCTCCAAGACAGTGCCAGGTTGGCACTTTATGCCCTTTTTTCAGCTTAACAATGTAGTTTGACAAAAGTCTTCATGATTGCCTTACATCAATCTCAAATAAACGGAATGAAATTAACAGTTCTACATTGACTGTAGTACGGCTTTAGTCATGTTAATGATTTCATTTCCTCATCCTGTTAATTGATTCTGGTGGCTCACTGCAGTGAAGCGATCCAATAACGCACTGATGTAGACGACGACGACAGCGCATGCGCAATGGCAAATATATGTATATTCTCGTGCCGAAGTCTCGCGTTGTTGTGCAGCCACTGTGAGGCGCAACTAAACAGAAACAGCGACTGGAGCGACCCGGAGGGAGCCTGCGGCCCTTTTCGGCTGATCTGATTTGGAATTTGGCTGATCGAAGCGTCGTTAACTAAATATGACCAGTGGGTATCGACATGTATTTTGCCTGTAAGACAATATGTACTTTATTGGATTGCATGTAGTCTGTGCTAGGTGTTTTGGTCGTTCGTCAGCTTGCCACTGCCGATCTGGGCTATGTCTATTTGCTGAAGTAAATCAAGACGTAACGCTTTTTCGCATTTGTACACACGTCTCTTTCCTGAAATGGTGCACAGCATTAGATCGTTATAAATAAGTAACAAGATTTACTTGTATGACGAGTAAACGCTTCTGAGGTTGGATATTTGTGGACGTTGTTGGCTGTTGTCTCTTGACGTAGTTTTAGTCCTATCCAAGGCCTACTGCAAAGTCAACGTCAACCGCTGCACAGCACGGCGATATGACTGAGGCAGCCTGCAGGGTGAAAAGTTGTTCACTTGAAAAAGGTGTTTTCATTTCTGGAAATCCATGATGCCCTTGCTTGTCATTATTTGCTTTGCTTAGCAATACTTTGAAATGAAAAATGGTCTTTTGATTGTTGTTGTTCATGTCAGGAAGCTGCTCCACAGCGCCCCTCTGCCACGTCGGCTGCTTTTGTGTCTTTCACCATCTTATGTCCTTCTGGACCTTTCTGTTGTGGTCGTATGGAATTGACTGTTTATCATTTCACTGTGTACTTTGTATGCTATAATATGTCTGTACAATTGATAATGTTCCCTGGACTTTTTTGTAGTATATCGTGTTATTTTAAAGCTAATTTAGTGTGCGCCACGTCCTCAGTTTCATCGCTATGCTGTCTTTTGTCTGACATACAGGAGGAAACCAACGTGAGCTTGCACGCCAGAAGGCTGCAAAGAAGCAAACTGAAACTGGCAAAGGGAAGAGGAGTGAAGATGGGCTGTCAGCAGCCGCCAGGAAGGAGAGGTAAACAATTAGCATGAGATACATGCACAGAAACCCCTGGCCACGTCTGTTGTGCGTTTGAAGCTATAGTACAACAACGACAAGCCACATGTTGCAGGAAGAGAGGCTCATTAGGACAGTCAACTTATTTTTCTTTCCTCTGACATTTTTAGTGTCCCCTAGTTAACCCGATCTCTTAGTCTATTATGCCCTGCTTCTCAAGAGCACAAACTTATACTATATACTATGGATTTATGTTTTTTGCCTTGCTCGATTGAATTTGTGTGTTTGTACTTTTCAGAGATATGATTTTAAAACAGACACTAGGTTTACCTAACATCTTATGTTGGCTCTGTTGTAACGAAGCCTCTTCTCTCTTCAAATCTCTTTACCCAAGGGATGCTGAGATAATGAAGCAGAAGCAGAAAAAATCGGATGGAGGGGAAAAACCAAGCACGAGTACAACTACAAGTACCAAGTAACCAAGTAAAGAGTGAAGTCTGAGATGAAATCAACTCAACTCAGTGCTTCAAGAACGTCCCATTATTTCCCTGATATTTAAGAGAAAATCTGTCATGTCCAGACTCAAGAATCTAGAATCCTGCATTCTTTCCTGTGGCCAATGACATTGCTTGTTGGAGTTATTTTACCTGATGAAATTGTCAGAGCAAATTAGCCGTTTGTCCCGTGTCGGTGCTGCATGCAGAGGGAACATCGGGGGTGTACGCAGCAGGAGAACGATGAACAATTATTGACACAAAGCATCTACGTATCTGTTGTGTATTTTTGTACAAATGTCCCCTGCTGGTTTCAAATAAAAATGTATCTTTTTAGTTTATGCTTGCTTGAGTTATTCTGGTAGCGACCAAATAAAAACATGTACTATTTTACATTACCGTATGTGTCCTAGCATCTTTCTAATGGCGTCACATTATGATGTTGTTTTTAGGAAGTTTAGTATGGCAATGATAAGGAAATAAACATTTACTAGCTCATTCTGTAACAGCAGCAGCAACATACAATAACATTTTAGCCCTCTGAAACCAATAATATCTGGTAATGCTCCAATATGTAAGTGATACTAAGCACAACTGAAATACTGATTTACTAAAAACTTCTCATGCAGCTAGTAAACCATAAATGCATCTCGGACACTGATCACATGGCTCATGGATGCACCCAGGTCCTTAAAAGATAAAGCATGTGGTCAACTTCATATCTAAACAATCGTTTCAAGTAACCTACTTATTTCATTGGTATTGTTCATCTTTTGTCTTTACTCATATAAAACGGTTCTGATGTCAATGCAGACACTAATATTATATTATGTGCGCTGCTTGTGCCATTGTTCATGGCAGATAACAGGCTCTGCATTGTCTGCATCCACGAAGAGACACAGTAACTTAAGTCTACACAATCCAACACCAAGCTCCTGCAGTTCACAAGAAACTTTGGTGCATTCATTAGTGTGAATAGCACGAAAAATTGATTGAAAGGCAATTGTCATCAATACATCATCCTCCACATACAGTAGCTTGTGGTTCAGCGTCTGTGTTGTGAAAGAAACTACTGACCACAAGGTGGAAGCAAACACCAGCGTAAAAGAAAAAATTTAACTGTGAGGTGAATTTGTCAGAAGGGCAAAGCAGAGAAATTGTGTTTGATTGATTTAGTGTGCTTGAGCCAGATACCAAAACACAAGCTGTACTACCAGTTCTTTTGAAATGTAAAGATGTTTGCAGGGCTTTGGGTTTATGTTTCATTCATATGATGGATTTGAATACATAACCTGCCCGAGACCTTATCTGGCTGAATGTTTTTATTGACGTCCATCAACACAAACACAATATACAAGTCGCTGATATTCTATAGTGTTCACTGAACCGATACACTTCAGCTCTGTATATTTAAAGTTAATAAAGTATGTGTCTACTTGCTGAAATCCAGTAAGTCTGTATCCTCCCTCCTCAGATTACAGGGTGTATAATTAAGTCACCAGTGTAGCCTTTTTCCATCTCAGACAGCAGGAAAGTAGCTGAATAGCGGAATAGTGATGAGAAACAAATGCAGGGATCAGCAAGTTGCTTAAATTCAAGAAAAAGTTAAACTTGTCATCAGCGATACTCCTCTTCTCTTTCAGCTTTGGGTAGATCTCACTTAAATTCCAGCCCCAACAGACTGACCTGGATTTTGTCATTCTTTCTTTAAGCAACTGCAATATATATAGATATTTTATAATAATATACAAAAGGACAGTTTGCCTGAACAGGTGATCCCACAGAGAATTCTCCCCTGACTGCAGCTTTATGTTGATTTACAGTGAGTACGATACAAGATTTAATTCTATATTGATACAGGATGTTTAATAGAACTGTAGCACAATAATCATGAAGCACTTTCTCAATGATAATGATTCTATCGACCTATAACACGTTTTCATGGCTTCCATCAATGCTGTGTGCATGTGGAGAAAATCCCACCTCAGCTTCACTCCTGTGTAATGGTGCCGAACGTCTTAAACCTCACACACATGTCTGACTGTTATGATGGAAAATTCCTCAAACTGTATGTATTTCTCTGCAGTAGAGCGTCAGCTGAATGGCTGGAAAGTAAATGCATGAATAAAGGTGTAAGAAATGTATGCAAAAAATAAGTCTAACACTGAACAAAACCTATGTTGTGAATTTTTCTTGAGTTGTGTATCTACATGATCTACTACCTGTAGTACCTACCTATGTTATTATGTTTCCAACATTATCCAGACGCAGTGTACTTCAAATGTTATTCAAGGTAGCTAGAGCAGATGGACTGTGTAAAACAACTGGACAATACTTTCCAGGTATGAAAAGTAAAGCCAAAACATTGAACCTGCATTATTTCTAATGACCAGCAGGGGGCCAATGAAAGTCAATTCAATGAAAGTAGAATTGTTTAGAAGTTGGATTGTACTATTAAAACGATAAAGATCAGTAAACATTTTCCTTACGCACCTATGGTCTCAATCCTTAGTTTAAAGTTTTCTTTCATACAGCATGATTTTTCATTTTGTATATTATGCTACCATTAAGTACAGTAGATGATGAAGGCGGTGCTGAAGGCTTGACCACCTTGTGATTGACAATGCACAACCACTGTGACCTCTGTGTTGGAGTCAGATTCAACCCTCGCTTCTCTCCAGCTTCTCTCTCACCATCTTAACCAAATATGGTCATGTCCCAGTGCAGAATAGATGAGATTATCCTGGCCAAAATACCGATTATGCACCACTATGTGCAAAACACCAAACTTGTGTCTTCAAAACGGGAGTCCACAAACCAATGGATGAAGTCGAGCTGTCTGCATCCTATCACGTTGTACAGTCTGTACGCGCTGCCCAATCACATATTATGAGCATTTACACAAATAAACACTTGTAAATTCTTCTAATTTTGACAAAACAAGCATCATCCGTAAAGAATTATAACTATATTCTGTATGTGAACACTGAGTTGTGAAGATGAGATGGTGTACAACATGAAACGCTGGCTCTCAGACAATTTCTAGTTCTTTTTCATTGACAGTGAAAAGTAAATCTTTTAAATTTCACCTTCAATGAACCGTTGCCATGAAATATGCATCACACTCTCAGATGAGTTGCAAGCTGACTGTATTTGTTGTTTTCATGTCTGGGCGCGTCTCACAGCATTGTGCTTCGTTAATAATGAGGAGCAAATTGCTGTCTTTGCTCATCATCAGACCGTGTGTGACAGCAGAATTGGAACTGAAAGTAAATGGTATCTGTCAGAGGCCATCAAAAGAGAATTTCAGCGAAGATGAAAGAAAATGCAGACAAAAGTGTGAGAAAAGAAAAAAAGGATGACAATAGACATTTCTATTTGATTTCTAAACTCTCTCATTCTGAGGAAAAATGCTGCATGCGAGTTCTCTAGAATTTTGCTCAGGACTTCCACTTAATGCTATTCATGTGACCAGCAAATACACATGAGCGGTCTGTGAGTCAAGAGTTTGTATTCTTGCTGGCAGCTGATCTGTCTTCAGCAGGGAACAGGACATCAATAAGGTCTGATGTATTCACAGTACAATGTCATCTCTGAGCCGAGCTTCCTGCGGGATATTCTGAGGCTCAAGAGAATGGATGATGGAAAACATTTTGAGATATTTGTGAAAATGCAGTATGTTTGTATCATGTGTTGGTGCTGGCACACTTTTTTGTTGTAGGCAGCAGCGTTGTCAGGTTTGATTCAACACCTGAAGGCCATTGTTGTATCCTTTGCCGATTGCTACGTGTGTCTGATGTTTTATTTTGGCACATTTGCACGAATAGTAGACAGGAGTGAACATGTAAACAGGAAATGATAACTCTCCATGATGTTGCAAATGTTGTTTTGGCAAGCCGATAGAGAAAAGAGGGAGGATTTATTTCACTACTTTTGTGTTGCACTACTTTGGTTGTGTCAAGGTGTACCTAATAAACTGGCGAGGGTATATAGTTCCATATTTTCAGAAAATACTAATTGATGCTCTGTGACTCTAAATTAGGTTTATACTGTATGCAATTGTGGAAATGTTTTATACTACATGCAAATATGGTATTACAGTTTGGTATTGGGGCAGCAGGGGCCTAGAGGTTAGAGATGCGATCCCATGGACCGGCAGGAAAAATGTGGGCTGGGTTTGTGAAGGAACACTGATTTACCCTCCCTTCACACACAAAAAAGTGTGGCTATGTGGCTGCCCACTGCTCCACTGTGGTCACTGTTTGTTTGCATGTTTACTGCCTATGGATGGGTCGAAAACAGGGAATTTCCCTTCACTGGATATATAAAGTATAATAAAATAAAAGCTGAATAGAGTAAAAAAAAATGTTCACCTCTCAGCTTTATGAAAGAGGCCACGAGCAAAACAGTGAATCTTGTTATAAAAACGATGCACACATGCATCTGTCAAAACATTTATTTTATTCATTTATCTTAAAAAATTAAAATAAAGTGCTTTTTATGTACAATATAATAAAAACAACAGTCACAATCTCAATGATACAAAAAAATACAGTTCACAATTATTTGTACACAACAAATAAAAAAAGGAAATCATGCAGGCAAGACCACATTTGTCTAATAGTTATTCAGTCAACTAAGTTCACGGTGTTCAGTATGCTGAGGCAAAGCTGCTGCTGTGTCTCACGGTTGAGCCGATATGAAGAATATGGAGCTGTGCTTGCAGCTTCCTGCAACACTACATCATGCAGCACAAATGATTCATTAGTTCTATTGTGCTGGTTCTTTGTAGCATGACTGTTTAAACTATTACTGAATAGAGGTTGCAATGGCCATTTTAGGAGAATAAGCGGCTGTAACATCCTTGAAGAGATTACAAAGTGTGATATAGTTGGCTACATTCATGTCCAGTACAGTATGTTGCATTACTGAGAAGCCACTCAAAATTAAGCAATCACAATGTTATTTGCTTTTTATCGAAAAGCTCGTCATTAATAAATATGCACAATTTCATAGTACAGTATTCACTGTTTCGGCATTAATGACGATTAAGGTCAAATGATAATATACTTCATCTTTTCCACATGAGACCAGGAAGTAATATTAAACATTGAACTCTTCAGGAAGGTGTTTCCAATGTGCAGGTTATTACTTTTAACACAAGCAAAATAAACTGTAAACCATTTTGAGCAGCTCTCAGTCTTGTGGTTTGCAGGTAAAATTAATAGTGGCTTGGGTGAACCTATATAGATCTACTTTTGACCCGTGTTGTGTTGTGGATTTATGTGTGCCCACGGAGGGCTACAATCACGCCATTCACCACATGTCTGTTGGTGAGGTCACTGCTGGGTGGTACAATGTGGCACATGGCTAAAGGCAGAACAACTTGCTATCTGAAGGCATTAATGTTGTGTGGTTATCCATCAAGCATCTGAAAGCAGGGTATAAGAGGCTCCAGAAACATTCTCGACTGAAGAAATCCAGTCTCAGCTTTGGTGACAAAGGTATTGTATGTATGTTCTCAGGGTCCGTGCCTGACCTAGTATGTGCTATATCGAGCCCGGACCCTGGGAGATCATGGATGTAGACGTGGGGTACATAGGACCCTTTGTTTTTTATGCTCATACATGCCATATAAATCTAGAAAAAATATGAGCCTGGGAACATAAAAATGAGCCAGTTACAAAGACCAAAGCCTTGGAAATCTGATTAATCTTGGTTACTGTTTACAGAGTACGAGTAAATTGAATGCTATAACTTTAGTTTATTGGGTAATTTGCTTTCTTACAAACAGCTTAAGGAAAAGATTGATAGCACTATATCTATAAATAACAAGCTACAGCCAGCTAGCTAGTGGCAGTGTCTCATGTCGTTTCAGTAGGTACTCACAGCCAGTTAGCTTAGCACAAAGACTGCCCAGCTAGCAGTCTCTTGTGTGTCTACTTCATGTTTACAGTTAATATTAAGCTACAGCCAGTTAGCTTAGCACAAAGAATGACCAGCTAGCAGTTTCATATGTGTACGGTAAATATTAAGCTACAGCCATTTAACTTAGCTAAGCACAATGACTGCTAGCGTAGTAGTCTTTGTACTAAGTGGCAGTCTATCATACGTTTACAGAAAATGTACAACCAGTTAGCAAAGCACAAAGACAGCCAAGCTATCTGTCCTTGTGCAATGACAGTCTCTCATATTGTTATAGTAAATTTTAAGCTACAGCCGGTTAGCTTAGCATGCTAAGTGGCAGTCTCATATCACCTGGCAGTCTTTAAAGCTTTAAAGTAAATATTAAGCAGCTTTGTGCTTCATGAGGTTGACAAGCAACCCTGTCCTCCTTTTTTTCCAGTCTCTGTGCTAAGGTAAGCTATCTAGCCGCTAGTGGTAGCCTCTCTCTTCGGCTTCTCTTCTTCTAACTTCCTTTCATACATGAGAAAATTTTCCCAGTCAAAATGAAAATGAAAATGAAAATGAAGCCCAAAATAACTCCTGCTTTGACATGCTCGATGGAAAAAAAAACACCCAGGTGCTGAACTAACAGCATGGTGAGAAATGTGCAGTAACGTTAATCTGTGTATGTAGGCAGTAAAGCATCATGAAAAAAAAAAAAACAATATATCAGCAGTGTTCACTCTCTAGGTTCAAGACTATCTCTACAACACATCTTGCACAAGGTCCCTTAAAAAACACACAATATTAAGCACAGATACTGTATATACTCAACGTGAAATAAAAAGAGAAACACTGACCACCGCTGCGCGCTATGCTGTGCAATTACACTGTCGGCTTGAAGTTACATAGCTTGTCGTTGTTTGCTCAGTGTTCAAAATAGCAAATGTTCTGTATTATACTGAAATATATACGGTTGATCGGTGATTTATTCTAAGACCTGTGACGTCTTATTGTCACGATGGCTGTGTAGATGTTCTCCATTCTGTTTCACACTATCAGCTTCCTAAAATCTTTGGAAAACTGCTTTTTAAGTCTCAAAATCCTAAGTAATGCGGTTGGAAGAGTGTGTCGTAATGGCAACAATGGTCCCTGTTATCTAAATATCATTTTCCTAAGCAGCCACACTTTTGTCTCAGTAGTTGCATTTCTTAGAATATGCTCTGATTTTCCTGAAATGTGCAAACCTGTGAGTATTCAACACCCTGATTACTTGTGCTTTCACATTGACGTTGACATCGGACTTTAAGTGTGGCGATTGTAAGAAATGTAACCTGCGGGGATTGTATTATATAGAGCTAATACAGAGCTCTGTGCATCTACTTCACTACATAGAGCAGCTGCAGTCTGGACAAGAGACAGCAAAATATGCACAGTTATTTGACCATTTCATTTGGAGTGGGCTTAATAGCAGTTAAATTAAATTAAACGATGTTTGTATTGTTAGCACTTGTCAAGCTCAATAGTCTCAAACTAGTTGTACCTGTGTGTTTCAGTGAAAATACTGAGAGGGCAGGTAACTCGGAGGGAGAACCACAGTTTTCCCATCCAATCTCCTTATCATATCTTTTAGTCCCAAGTCAGTTTTTACAAGAACCTCCATCACTTTCCCCGACAAAAGTTTCTCTTGAACTTATAAACAGTCTATGAGAAATTTTCCAGCCGTGCATTTCACATTTATTAATTACCAAGGCTTTGAAACTTTAGTGAAACCCACCTCTTATTCTGTCACCGTGTGCTCTTCGACACCGATCAATGCCAACACAAAGCATAAGATGGAAGTGGTCATCATGACAGAATGGCACTATTGCATTTAGATCGGACAATCAAGTTTTTTTTTTTTTGGCACAGTGCACATGATGATTTGGTGCTGCCCTGAACACGGTAGAGATGTGGACATCCTTCTTTATATTCGTGGCTCTCTGTGTTTTGTTGGACATCCAAAAATGTCAGGTCTCTTTTTCAGATTCGCCTCATAAGCAGGGGATCTGTGTCTCAGTCAATTTCTAAACCCATCAGGGTACCTGCAGGTCAGTGCAGGTCCGCCTCACATGTAGAGGAAGGGGTTCCCCAAATTGTGCAGGGTGCGCAATATGTGTGGATGAAACATATCTTTGACCAACAGCATACATTCAGGAGATTTATGTCAGTTCTCAGGCCCCGGAGCGTCATTTGTGTCCCCTGTTCGGACCAGTAGACACTCTCATCTGTCTTTGAGTTACTGTCTGATGATTAGAGGGCTTGACCAAACCAAGGGGTTTTCTTCTGTCCTCCCCATCGTCCATCATCTTTCTCTTCACACAGTCATGACCTCTACTGAGCAAAAGGAAACATGTGCTTCTGACTTTAGTCGTTAATGTGCGGATCATAGGAAGTATGCATGACATGCATTATATTCTCCTAACCTTCACTCTTGGTTATCATGTGTGTTGTAGCTTGGTCACACAGAAGCGTCTATACTCAGGCAGCGATCTTCTGCAGAGCGAGGACACACATTCCTAATGAGGGCTGGGCAGTATATCAATATTTTTCCTTTATCGTCTATTGTTGTAATTGTATTATGTGATGGGCTAGACAATTAAATATTGCACATTGAAAGAGATTCCGTGATAAATATTATATTGCCCAGCTTAAAAATGCGGTTAGTGGCCAAGACTCACATAATGGAAAAAAAAGAGACATTTCTTAGCAGCTGCCATGTTTCATGATCCTAGTTGAGGGTTGTGCTGCTCCTTCTTTGCAGCAACCTCGACCAAACTCAGGCTTCAGAGTGGAAACGGATAAACAAAATGACCTCCGTCCTGAACACAGAACAATGATGACCAAAATAAAAGATGTGCTGTTAACGTAGGATGTCGGGTCTCCTCTCCTTTGCTCGGTGGGTTTGGCCTGTATCCTTCACAGAGACACAAGATGGCATCTTACAGTGAAGATTGTGCTCTCATACAATCGAGTCTTTGATCTCCGAGCCTAATCGCACTCTGGGCCGAGGGCAGGTTGGGGAGTATTCCACGTGGCTCTCCTTTAAGTTAAGTGGCCGCTTGTCGGACGACTCGGAGAAGCTCTTGCTGTTATCTGGCGAGGACTCGTGGGTGGGCGTGCTGCAGATATAGTTGTCATTTAACGTCTGGTAGCCCTTGTGATCAGAGGTGGAAACAGGGATGGTGTTACCGTTGAGGGGTAAGCTCTCGGCGGGCTTTCCCACTATCCTCGGTTTCTTCTGCTGCATGTTAGGGCACTCGCCCTGCTTTAGCATGGACTTCATATGATCACGGTTCCTGTAGATGACGAACAAGGAGAACACCACGAGGGAGAACGCCAACAGAGCGCACACGACAATCAGCTCGTTCCAGTACGTCTTTGTGTGGACCTGCTCTGAACGTGACTCGCCGGGCAGGATGATGGTCTCCTCCCGCTTAACGTGTGGTGTGCGCGAGTGACCAATCATGGTGGTGCTTTCCTGGCGGGGCTCCGCTGTAACGCAGTAGTTGGCCAACAGCTGGCGGAAATTCTCCTCCTCTGACCAGCACTCGTAGGTCTCCATCTTGTCGGCCTGCGGCACCACAACCAAGTTGCCTTCAGGTGTAGCGTAGAGGAACTGCCTGGCGCTGTCACTGTAACGCCACCTTCTCTGTGCCAGGTTGGAGCGCAGCTTGCAGGGCAGGACCCTGAACGTGTTGGCTGGGATCGTAACGAGCTGGCAATGGGAGCCACCTATTACAGACAACAACAAATATTAAATACATATAAGCCTAATATAGAGGCAGCATTTGGGGAAGTTAAATGAGAAGCGTGAACATACAGAGTAGGTCCATTAAATGTGAAGGTAAAACCATTAGAAGATTAGCTTAGCACTTGGAAACTGATAGCATGAGTGTGCAAAGTAAGCACGGGCATCGATAAGACCCTTTTTGATAAGATAGATAATTAGCCCTTCACATGTTTTCAATGTCAAGAGAATATTTTTACAGCATTCGTTTTTAATTTAAATTTTCTCAGTCATATAAAAATATCTGCTAAGCCTTCCTGCATGACACTAATCTTATTAAAACATATATAGGATTTTTTCTCCTCCACGCCCTGCTTGGTTGTGCAGCACTGGCAGCCGTGCATTGACTGTCAAATACATGGCATTCCTGGAGTTTAAGCATATGTAGCAGGAAAGATGTCCCAGCATGTTGCTGTTGTTTGACTTTAGAATTTACAACTAGTACTGTTTTCATCTTGCTTAAAGATGAAGCCACGTTTTCGGCCCCTTGTGCATAGCAACTCTAAAGATCTCTAAAAGTTAAAGCTTGTTTGTATAATAGTGCAAAGATGTAAAAAGGGGCATGTTGTGGTTTTAAAGTTGCAGAGCTACGAGTGGGCAGATTTCTACGACATAATTTACACTGATTATATTTCTCTCCCTCAGCGTTACGTGGCATTGAACAAATCTGCCACGACACGTGAGCGCTTCTTTGATGTGCAAGTTGTTGTGATGTTAAGGAGGTGAACACTTTAATTAAAGACCAAAGCACGGAAAGCACACACTCACTGGAAGCTGCCGGTCTGGCAGATCTGGGGCTGGAAGAGGTCCTGTTACAAATCGCTGAAGTATCAGCCTCCTCCACATCCTGCTGCCAGTGACTGAGGACGAAAACATGACAAACAGAACAACAATGTCAGTTTTTAAAGCCGTAATAAGAGGCGCCATCCTCGGACACACTCATTTCTCCCTCCGAGTCTTTCATTTAAAAACCATGAATATAGCTTCATCAGCATGACTAATCTTCTCTTAACAGCTACTCGTGCGAGCACATGACTGAACGCAGTGTGCTTATTTCAGGGTTGTTTTGGGTGCAAGTTCACATTAAATACAGCAAAAACATTTAAATATAATAGGATGAGTCAACATGAATTGTCAGGCATATTTAACATTTGTTTTTGGAAAAAGCAAGAGAGGCAAGTGTAACATTAACAACAGAGTGACTGACTGTGCTGTACAGGTGCATGAACAAACTCCACTGGCATTAAAGATTAAGGTTTCTGAGCATTGCTGCAGGTTCGCAGTGTGTTACAAACTATGCTACCTACCTGTCGGGTGGAGCCATCCTCACGTCTCGACACAGCCGCCCGGTCCAGGCACAATAAGGATCTCTGGACAACACACACTCTCCACAGCTCAGGTAGTTGGAGCAGTTGGCCACAGGAACCTCCACCAGCCCAGAGTGGGACGACACAAACAACAGGCCCTGCAGCGGGGGAACACATGTGTGATACAAATGTCTCATCAAAAGGTGAGCACGAGGCAGAACTGCTTCATGTTTCTTTTTGTCTTAAGATAAAAAGAATAAAAGAACTGACTAACTCTGGCCAGATGTTTTATTACTTGGTACCAGGTGCGTTATTTGACACAAGGCATCGTCCTCAGCTCTTCTTTCGTCTTTGTTTACAATACTGTCAGACATCTATTGCTAATCATCATATAGAAGAGACCCTTTTAAGCATTTCTGCCTTGAATGGATGCTGATGCAGAGTCGACGTCGCGTCACCACAAGCACATTCTATATGAAGGCCGTCTTGTCCTCCAGTATATTAGACAGACATCATGTGGTGTTTTGTTTGTCTTTCATATCCCTATTAGGAACCCAAAATAAACTCACAGAAAGTATCTTGGACTTTATTAAAATTACATAATCTCAGATAAGATTGACGTTTGGCTGCTTTGGCCCTGGGAGAGGCCATTATGTCATAAAGAGAGAGCTGTAATGAAATTGAGCTCCGGGTAAAATGCCAGAGAGGATCATAAACTCAGTTCCAGACTGTAATATAACTCACAGAAAAACTCAATGGAATAGCCCCCGTGGACAGGAAATGTCTGAAGCCGGGTTGGTAAATTTAGCTCTGAATGTTTTCTTCCTTAATGTAATTTAAATATCAAATGAGGAGCCACGATGTTCTATAAGAAGCAACACAAACCAGTTATGACAAGGATTAGAGTTATGATTTACCCGCTGAGGATCAAGTTCGATGTGCTGCACCGGCTGAGGGTCGGGAAACAGAATCATCTCCTCTATGATGTGCATCTTGTCGTTGGCATTGATGGCCTTGTGGAGCTTTCCATCATCTGGACAACACAGAGTGTAATAAACTTAAAGGAGGGGACAGTTTGAGGTGGGAATAAAAAAACGTTTGCTGTTCGTTTACATTCAAAATCACAGCTGTGATTTGATTTTATATACGTTTGCTCCCCAGCGTTATTTTCGGAATGCGTGTGGCATGATTGTCCTCCGAAAGCCGCACCTGTTCCGATGAAGAGCACGTCGTAGGCTCTCTCCATGCCCTGGATCTTGTGCACGGCGATCTGTGTGTAGCGCACGCTGCGCTTCAGCAGCAGCGGAGCGCTGCGGATCACACTGTCCATCAGGAAATGGTCCTTGACAAAGTTGAGCACTTTATCGGGCATGTGCAAGGACGACTGGATTCCCATTTGCCTGGCATGGTTGGTCACACACTGTGTGGGAGTAAATTAGATAGGAAAAAAATGAAATATATGCTTATTCAAGTAGACCTTGAAATACACATAAGCATAGGCAGTTAGTTCTTTAGTCTGATGTATGTGGTAAATATTCAAATTCAGCCAAAGACTGAATTAGAGGGACACAGTCTTCCAAACTACTGTGCAGGCTTATATAATCTTACATATATTTTATCTCCAGCTTGCACCAAGAAATGTTAAGCAGGACAATTTGAACACAAATAATGTAAATAGAATCCGCTTCACAGATGTTGAACTGACCAAAAATCAGTATAGAGCTATAAATATAAAGTTTTGCTAAAGGTTTATCACAGATCTTGAATTGATAATAACACACACTGTTTATATATTTAATAATATAGGCATCTGTGATAGCAACTGCAACATAACTTCATGTTGTATATTATTTGTGTCAGTACACGGTCGGTACTACTCACCGCCCCGGGCCGTGGTTCCGGTACAGGGTGATTGTAGGTGTACCACTGCTGCGTCTCCCTGTTGACTTCTCTATAACGCCCACTGAAGGCTCTCTCCACCTGTGCCATGGTGAAGGCGCAAACTGCCGAGCTGCCTGACGCTCCCTTATACCTGTGAGGACAGAATGTTCTTCATCATTACTGTCGCCATAAAGTCAACTGTCAGGAATAAGTATCATCATCATTCTTCATACCCGACATGTGAAATAAAGACCACACATGCACATTTCCTTAGAGAACGTTACCATTAGTCTATAAATGAGCGGGTGTAGCTGGTGTGACCTCACCCATTGATTTGAGTTTGCCACCATAATCATGTTGATTTTTTTCAAACCAGAGGTAATGCATACCCTACCCTTATCTCCTATTTTATTCCGAATGGGAAAACATAATTTACTAAATGACTAGACATGAAACTAGCCATCAGGAAAATATTTATTGAGGTCATAGGTCAAGTGTATATTCACATGTCAGTGCAATCTCTCTTCTATTTGCAACCAGTGTAGTCGCCCCCTTCTGGCCACTAGAAAGACTGCAGGCATTTCCAGCACTGGCTTCACGTTTATGTGTCCAGTTTTTTATACAGTCCGTGTTTAAAACCCCAACCTACCCTTTCTGCAATTGTTGTAATTCATGAAGGAAACTGGAGCAGTATCTCCTCACTGGAGAACAGCTGCAGAGTGGGCACTTCAGTGATTCCCACATTAAAACCTTTATTTTGTTGATACAATAATTAGACATCGGGGTTGCATGGGCTTGTGTTAGTGTTTAAGCTCATTACAGCTGCTCTAATTTCACAGGAGCCAAATAAGATAAGGCGACTTGCCAAGTTTGAGTGCCCGTATTAAAAGAAAAACTGCCTGTAAATGGTGTGTGCAAGCTGTGTGAGAGCGTTTGTCTGTGTGTGAGTGTGTGTTTACAAGCAGGAATAAAAGACGATTTAAAGGTTTTGTGTGTGTGTGTGTGCATACACAAACTGCAACAGTTGCATAACTGAAACTCGATAAAGTGCCTGCATGTCAGAGTGGTCACAGCTACTTGATCACAACAAGTCCCTGTTGGTCTCTTACCACTGGGATGTAAAGACGCCGTAGAAGACGGTGCTCTCCCAGCTATCTCCCATGGGCTTCAGGACAAACATGTCTTGGATGATGTTGAAGGGGAAGCCGTCGTCAGGGAGGGAACACAGGAGCTGGGCCTTTAGGAAGGTGGTCCATTTCTTCTGAAGTACCCGCTCGCCTCCCTTATCACCCTGCAAACATATGTCGTGTAAGTAAACCGATGGCAGAGCCTACATGCAAACCATGAAAACAGAGCTGACATCAGCTGAGGCGCAGGACTATTGATGATGAGAAGAAAGAGGGTGCGGAGAGCAAACAGCGAGGTCGGAGTGGGTCTGACAGGAAGGTGACGCTGTGATGAGCAACACATTAAAATGTGCTCCTCATCTGGAAACAGCAGTCGCTGCATAATCTCTGGAAAACAGACCCGAAGCCAGAAGTATAAAAACTATGTGCACACAAAAATATATATAAGCCAGTTCTGTAAACAGAAGGAGATATTTATAAAAAAAGGAGGAGCAGTGAGAGCTCGTCTCCCCCACCTGTGGCTCGCACACTGGCGTTGTGCCCACTGCTGTGCTTCTTCACTTTGCACTTAATGTAACACAAGCTCAGAAGCTTCAGCCACTCTTAGCCACTCTGCATGTTTGATTTTCTGGTCAAACAATGTAGCTCTCCTCCTCTTAAACCAGATTTGATATATATAGACGAGCTAATTAGAGTGTGTCAACCTTCAGTTATGCCTTCTTGTCGGAGTGGGCATTAGGTTTCATGTACATGCAAACAATTACATAATTAATTCATGAAACAGAGGAATTCAAATTCTTCTGGGGCAACATAAATGTGGTGTATATGTACTGAATTAAAAAGGAATACTCTGAGGATAAAATGTTGTTAACGAAGATAAAAGCTCTCCACATAAAAGATACATTTGGTGCAAAAATGCCAGTTGCTCTTTGAAGAAAGGGGGGAGATGAAAACAAACAGTCGGTTTATTAATCACATCTTTGAAATCAGGATCAACAGTTCGCGCCTACAACGTCTCCTCCAAGATAGAGAAGGCCTTCAATCTCCTTTCAAGATGCCACAAAATATTCACATAAACAGTCATCAGACGACTTCGCTTAGACTGGTAATTATCAAAGATGCATGTAAACACACACTGAGGGAAAAGGCTCTAAAATACAGCGAGCAAGTTGGAAAAAAAACAGGAGGCTCTCGAGGAGGACGACCAAAACAACTGGTCTCACCCAACCCCAGGACAGTTCGCAGCACGAACGCCTCAAGAACTCTGAACAACTCCCCCGTAACTGCACAGGGAGTGAATCCCCCTTGACGAGATAATAAAAGTCAGAACTACCCTTGTTTCCTCCTCTGTGTGCTCCGACACACAAACAATCATCTCGCTGAGGTGAAACCTCGCGGGACTGATGCGGTGCCCGCGAGCCAATTACTAGGCCGTGGTGGTAGCCTGTCCACATAATGAGGAGACCACATTCCTGCTCTCTCAGCTGCCTCCTACCGCTGTTGCTGTGCTCCGCTGCGCAGCTTGTACTTTTCAATAGCATTGGACCACTCCCCCCCCCGAAAACTGGCACGCTACGAACACGCTCGCTCCTTTACACCGCTGTCATATGTCTGATCTTCAAATTGCGGAATTTCTTAAATTGTTGTGAATCTAACGAGGATTTGAGAAAGAGGCAAAGAAGTCGCCGCACGTTGCACATAATCCGCCTGCTTTCCACAGCCCCTCCGTGTGAACACCTGAATAAACAGAGGAAAAGAGGGAGTGGGAGAAGGGAGGAGGACAGATAGGAAAGGAGAAGAAAAAAAACAACTTGGAAGCCGAGTTACTTGGCAAACCAAAGTAATACAGTAGTTAGAAAAATCCTGAAGAAAACTGAAGAGAATTTCTATTTATCTTATCTTGCAACAAACGCCCTCATTCGACGCGTCTGCCAAGACTAACCCACGGCCCTGAAATGTATATCAAAATAAAAACACTTTTAAACATACTTGGCCTTGTCCGTGTGCGGAGAGGGGAAGGGGAGTGCATGCTTTCTGTCCGCCTGCAGGACGTGTGTTATAGATACCAGCTAACAGGGAGGGGCCGTCATACCTCGCTGTTACTTAATTCTAATCTGAGTTCAGCAATTTCTGCTCGCTGAATGAGCACTTGGGGCGTTTGCTCAGATGTGAGACACTATTCTGAGGAGGAAAATATGGTAATAGCCTGCGGCACTTCAAGGCTTCAGTGGCTGATGATGATGAGGAGCAACACATGGGGAGTTTTGAGGGAACATGAATGAAATGTGCAGAGGGGTAATTTGCATAAAATTAGATACAAAAAAAAAGTCCTCAGACGTAAGAAATTAAGCAGAAAGTGCCGTTTTCTGTGCGTTATCTCAATGCATTGACTTGGTAATGTCGTTAAGCAGCAAACTGGGGAAGAAACCACCTGCAACACAAAGAGCATCATCTGAAAAGATGCCAGTCAATAAGAAGGGGTCTGCTGCATTCCGGCGAAATAAAAGCGCTTTACAATGCGGAGAAAAGCCATTCTTCTGCCTCTGTCGCACAGTTCGTCTGCAGCAAGTCGCTACAGTTTGTGGGCTATTTTTTTTTTTCTGTCAGCGATTTCCATATATAGAACCCAGGAGGTGCTCCGCCGGCTGCAGGAGGTGTCGGAGCACCGAGCAGGACTAAGTCATTAAGCTGTCACTTAAGATTACATGCTGTCCCCACGATTACTCACATTACTGCCTCCATGAACAAGAGCCATCAGTCAAGGAGGGATGCCGAATGCGTGTATATCAAGCGGCTTCATTGCAAATTAATTGATCCGGTGAAAAGGCCTGATGCTGATTATTCAGGGTGATCAACCACACTGAACCCACGAGGATGACAAATTACATGAAAGAGGTGATTTCTGCGGATGCTACATGCTTCGCCTGCGACGAAAAACAGGCCACACAGTCGGAGGTGGGAAGAGCATTGGATATTGCTGCGAAGCACCCTTGAATACTAATAACGCCTGCAAAGCTGGAAGTGCTGGTGGAGAAAAGGCGAAGAGCTGGAGGGACGGACGAGTGTGGCTGACATTGTGAGGGAGATTGAGGGAGAGGAGGGAAGATGACATTGCAGAGAAAAGGGAGGGGAGGGAGGAGGGGATGATTCAGGCGAGGGGAAACCAAATATGTTGAAAACATGTTTGTACAGTGAGACAGAAAAAAAGCTTTACTGCACTCGTGACACGGAGTGTTTCCACTGGGCGTGACGTCCACGTACGCTTTGACGTGGGAGCGTCTCGCCTTGTTTTTGGGTAATTGTATCAGGATTAAGGGCAGAGAGCTTGAGCCCTGCTGCGCCTCTTACCGCCGCCCGGCGCTCTTGTCAAACGACACAGGTGTCTTACCTTACACACGCGAGCGATCCTCGACACAATGGTGTTGTCAAAGAAGTCGAATTCTTTTCCCGCCTCGCTAAAGAAGAAGTAAATCTTGTCGTCGTCTCCCACGGGGTTGCCTATTGGCTGACTCTCCTCTATGTAAGCCGAGCCGACAAAGACAGGATCTGTCACAAACAGAGAGGCACAAAAGAAAATATTTGTTTGCTGGTGTGTTTTTCATTTTATTATTTATGTTCTGGAACTGGTTTAACACAGACAACAGGGCGGTTTGTATATCTGTTTGTCTGTTAGCAGGATTATGCAAAAACTATTGTGCTGATGATCTAACCTGTTGGAGGGTGAGCCAAGGAAGTAACCATTCAAATTTAAGGCATGACCGTTTAACAACTGCACATTTTACAGTAATGTTTCCAGAGGTCTGCGCTCTTCGAGTGGCCTTCTGTCAGCAGGATCACACAAAAACTAGCCGCTCCTTAATGAACCTCCTAACGGAGGTCATTCAAAACAACACTGCCAATCTAGGAAACTTTCCACAGAAGTGCGTCACCTGCAGCCTACAGCCACACGAGTTAGACACACAGTTACTGCTTCTACTGCGTTGAGTGAAGCAGAGCAGAACATCCAGTCCACACGGCAGCTGAGAGATATTTCTAGTACCTTTCCAAATGCATCCAGACGTACGTGGAAGCTGCATATAACAGAAGGGTGGGCCACGGGCGGAGGTCCGCGCTCGCCCAGCGCATTTCATGTTGGCCACTTAATCAGTTGCTGTAAATTTACAAAGAGTCTACAAAGTAGTGCTGCGTCCTACAATCCTGCAAGAGCACAGGAAACTGCATCCTCTGTATAATTGTACTCAGATGTCTCATCAGCAGCACTCTGCATGAATTACCTCAAGATCAAAAGACAAGAGAGGTCTTAATTGTGCCACGGAGTGCAGCTTACTCTGGCGAAACCAGTGGAAGCCAGCTGGGGCTGTTTGATGTGCATGTGCGGGGACTGATAGGGCCGAGGTCCGCAATCTAAGAGAGCTTGTCTTCGGTCTGCATGTATTAGCGACTGGGACTCTACTTTTTGGAGCTGGATACACAATGGAAGATCTGTAGAGATCTGTGGCGTTTACCTTGCAACCATTTTAATGAGTTCTCTGTCTTCAGCGCCGTTCCCTGACCCAAACTCTTATAAATGACAGGTTCATTCCCCTGGAAGTTGCTGACAGTACCAGTGTACAATTCACCATCTGAAAAATATATAGAAATAGACAATTGATTAGTTAATAATCACACATAAACCATTTAAAATCTTATTTTTCTGAGTGCTTTCATAACAGCATTATGTGCTGCAGTAATAGTTTAGAGTGTACGGCATAATGAGAAATCATTTCTTCCACTCGTAACCAGCTAATTCTTCACTGATTGCTGAATTAATACTGATTAAAGAAGATAACAAGTGTGTGCTGGTGTTTCCATCAGACGGACTGAGTCAAACAAACATCAGTCGGCACATCTTGACTCATTACTGAATCAACATCGTGTCTGAAGTCAAGGAAGCTTTCGGAAACTGAGTCTGTTCTGAGTCGCTTCCCAGAAGGAGGCGGCCAATAATAACACCTGTTTAAAGGACACAAAGGGAGAAACGTACCGACGATGATGGCGGTGGATTTGTACTCTGGATTAAAGGGGCAGCGGCTGCGCCCGTCTTCCATCACAACCTCGCCCCCTTCGTCTTTCTCCAGGGTGAATGTAGACGTGTTCTGCAGACAGACATAAACAGCAAACCTCCCTCAGGCAAAGACCAATTACATTCTACTTACAGTAGGCGTGACCCAGAGTTAGTTCATTACAATACACAGAGAGCGATGACTTGTGTGCATTAGGTCTCTTAACACGTGCTGTCAGTTCCGTCTGGCTCATTGTTTGGCCAACAACGTTACATAACTTGTTAAAGCATAGAACATTTTGCAGAAGTTGCATCGTGTGTTATTGGATCTAAATGAGCTTCATCAGGTCTGAGTCGGAAACTCAGAGGACCATCAGTCCCGGGGTTGGACTGCATTACGAACGCAGGAGTTTAAAAGTATGGACATAATGTCTGGTCTCATTTTTAAAGAGAACTTCATGTTAGAAAGCTACATTTTAGGATTCTGCTTTTTAATGTGTAGCCCAAAGTGTAGCCTAGTTTAGCATCTAGCCTCCTTTCACATGACGCAAACTTGTCGCCATGGCGATTTCAGATGCTCCACTTGTCACGTCGCGATGGTCCAGGAACGGGACATTCAGGAATCAACTTGTGGCCCGGTAGCAACATCCGACAGCCGGTCGGGAGCAGCTCATCAGCCCTCGCCGCCCCTGTACACATCATGGCAAGTGACGAAGCTAAAACTGTAAAATTAGCAGCTCAAAAATTCAGCCAGAAACAGACTCACATGGTAGATTTAATGCCCACATTTAGACAAATTCAAAAAAGGGAACTAATCTGTTATTGAATGTGGGCAACTTACAGCAACTTTCCACACAAGTACCCAGAGTGCCGACAACAGCAGGAACATGTGCTTCATCAATACTATAGGCGGCCGGGGCCTCGTTGGTTTGTGTCGATTGCTCCGTGTATCTTCAGTGTTCTGATGTACTGCCAGTAAAAACCCGACTGAATGTTTGGAGAGGAGCTTTAAAAACACAACTTTTAATGTTAATATTATGCGTCTCGGAGGCCGGTAGGAATGCTCTGGGTGACACACAGAGCTCTGCACTGTGTCAACAATCGTGAAGGTTCACCCCCGACTGACGTGGCCAAGAGCTGCTTGGAATCCGAGTTCAGGCCCTAAAGTCCTGCCAAGTCATCTTCAGTGGGAGACGTCCTCTGTTATTCTTTCACTCTGACGTCAAAAGGGGAAAGTTGAATGCCCCAGCTTTGAGAGCCGAGCCGTCGCCAGGCTCGATTGCCCCCTGTCAGTGAAATCAATGTCACCCTGCTGCTGGTTACCATCACTCCCGATGTGCTCCTCCGCTGGATAAACAGATCTACTGCTGGAAACCACACAGCTCTCGTACCCCCTGTTGACTTGTCTGGCTAAATTGCCTCAGCGGGGATAACAGCAGATCCAATTCTGTCATGACGGATAAAAAGCTCGACGCCACAAGAACACTGAAAACATATAAAAATTCAAAGCCGCGCTGCTGAGGGGAGACGTAGAGAGGAATCAGGAGGTATCTCCAACAACATGATAAATTAGCACTTACTATGTAGCTGCAGATGGGACTGAAGGCGTAGGTGCCGCAGACGTAGAGGTGAGTGCTGTTCAGCCGCAGGAGAATCTTTATATAATTGAAGCAATCAGTCTGGATCGGGAAGAAGAAAGTAACATTAGGAGCTCTGTCGTGTTTCTTAAAATGTGCCTCAAATACTCCGAATCACAACAAGAGGTAGAAAGTGTACAAAATGGTAAAAGTGCTCTATTTTTTCCGGAGAAGCTGTCAGGGGAAGAAACCTCCCAGTATCACACAGCTGTTGCCTGGTGAGCCTTCAGTGCCACACAGACCAGAGTTGAACACTGCGGTACACAGATTAGCGCGGCTTGTCGCCTGGAGATACAACAGCTGGCATGACAACAAGGTAACAGACAGATAGAAAGTAGTGCACAGTGAGGACTTGACGGGCACACTTGATGAATCTATTTGGAACTGGTGGAGAGTTTTGTCGAACCTGGAGCCGCTCGCTCTTCCTCACAACGCTGGTGAGAGAGCAGGGATTCACCAGAGGATGAAGGTGACACTTAAGCAGTTCTTGTACGGAGACATGACACTCTTAATTAACCTGCCACCATTCATTAATTAACCTTTAGCCTCTCAACTCCGGCAGAACAAAAATAAAGATATCATTGTTTTGTTGGGGAGTGAAGTTGCTGCTCACCTGCAGGTTCTTCCCCTTGAAGCTGCACTCCTCTCTCTTTCCAGGAGGAGTTCCCCAGGTCAGCTGGGGATGAAACCAGTCAGAATAAGGAGTCAAATACAGGGAACTATGTTGATACGTCACAACAGGAGGAATTTAATACCAAATGAAAGGAGGTGTTGTGTGCTGGAGAGCTGAACAAAAGGACGTCTTACTTGTAATGAAGCAAACTTATGGAGTCGAGCAACCTGCTACTTTTGCATTTAAACATTATGAACCATTGGTGACATGTCAGGCCCCTTTCTTTTGATAGGAGATCATTTTTTCTGCGTTAACTAATAAATAAGTTACATTGAGTTCTTAGTTTAGAGAACAGAAGTGCCACTATTAAAACAATTGAAATGTTTGCATGAAATCAGTCACTCTCTTATATTTAAATCTGGTCTACTGACTTCAGAATGAAAGTTTCTTACTATTTTCCTCCAGTTTGATTTATGGGACAAATACTTGGATGTTCTTCTTTGTTTCCAATCCGGTCGGAAGTAGTAAAAACTATCATGTTGATGCCAGTATTTCAGAATAAAAGCCTCATCTAATTGACTTTAGATGATCGGATGCTGTGATGGCAGTGAGATCAAGACGTCTTGTTTTAATAGCTTTCAATGGGACAGTTTGGTCATCTCATTACTCAGTTTCTTTTTTTAATTTGACACAGCAAAGAAAATAATTTTGCTTTTCTCTGACATGTTCCAAACTGTGATAATAAAATAAAGTAGCATTAACCACAACAGTGGCAATTAGGTAAACAAACCAGCATTTAAAGGGTTAAAATCTGGAAAACAAATGAATATTATGAGAAAAGATCGGACAAAAGAAAAGTTTTTGTTGTGTTTTTTGTCCCTTATGTCCACAGGGTAGATTCTTTAAAGGAGCACACGGGTTAAAGTCTGAATATTTCTATTTATAAACAACAATATTAACTCTCGGTAGATGATTAGAGTTGGTGGATGCAGTTGTTTATCTGCTGGCCCGCCCCTCTACATCCCAGAGCAGCCGGGGGATCCAGCAAAATCAGACCTGCATTACAATCTCGACTCTGTTTATAATCCGTTCGGCATGCCGACACACACTCACGTTCTTCTGCAGCTTGGTCCTGCTGATGTCGGAGAGGCTGAGGGCGAACAGCGCCTCCCTGGCCCCGACGTACAGCATGTCGTCCTCTTGGCTGAGCAGCAGAGACGTGTAATTGAAGACGCCGTCCGCAGAGAATCTCTTGGCTGATCTCTCCTTTGCATCTGAGGAAACACAAACACACACACACACACACACACAGGAGATTACAATCACAAAGTAGAACAGTACAGAGAGGAACAGATTGGTACTGAACATGTCCTGGTACTTGGAAGCACAAGAACACAGCTGTGCTCAAACATGTGCACTTAAAAAGCTGATAAATAACTGGTCATAGCTGGCAGGTTGTGACGACCAAGTGTTTGAATTCCCTTGTTTGAATAGGAGCAGTGAAAAACAAGTGTAAGGGATTCAACAGCATGTTAAGGAGTGAAACACTTTATTTTCCCAGACGATGGGAGGCTCGTTCACGGGCCTGCAGAAGATCCACACAGACGTGCAAACATTCAGCGTTCCTCGTTCTTCCCACCATGCCTGAAATCCACCACTCAAACATTCAACAAACATTATTTGCAGAGAGATTTATTGTTTCTACAAACAATTGCACAGGAACGAGATCCAACTGAAAACCAGCAGCTTATTCTGCATCACTCAGCGAAAAATATAATCCGTATTGTTTCCGAGCTTCTGAGATTCCTTTCATCGATGCCAACACGTCCGACTGAAAGTTCGGTGACACAGCGATGACAAAGTCATGCGTCACCTCTGCTGGGAACTCGGAAACAAGGAGGAGTCACGGTGGAGAGGAAGAGACGGTCCACAGCGTGGCCACATTACACGAAGGAGGATAATTACAGTGGTGGTTGTTTTATGTCGTGTCAAGAAACATTCTGAAACAGCTTTCTATGAAAATGTGGGCTTAAATTCCAGGCATGTCATGTATTTTAATACTCTAATGCACGAGAGCCTGTGCTTTCCTTCAAGTTCCTTTATGGGGAGGAAATATCCTACATATGTTAAACTAAGCTCCATGCAGGCGGGCTTAGCAGGTTTTCAATTATACGAAGGAAAACCGAGATGAAGCTGCTGCTAAAATATTGTGGAGACACAAAAAACCTGTGTGAAGGCCTCCCTCCCTCCCTCCCTCCCTCCCTCCCTCCCTCACGGTAAATCAATACCGATAAGTAAAACAGCGCTGCTGCACGTTCAATCCATTCCATTAATTTCCCTACTTGGGGCGGCCAGTGGAAAGAAAACATCTGTCAATGCTTCACAGCAGGGCCACCGATCCGATAGGAAAAGAAGAGCAAGCGGGCCGACATCAGATTACATCCAACTACAACAGAAACACATCGTGATGAGCTTCAGCCAAATCAGTTTATAATCCAAAAGGCGGAAGCTGTCATTGGGTGTGTTTTCACTTGTGCTGCTCTCCCTCCTGGAGGCGAGCGTCCTCTCCGTTTATTCCTCTTGAACAGTCGCAGCCAGCAGCTCCTGTAACACCACAAAAAACATGTCATCTGTGCACCAATGAGCCACGTCCACGCTTTCCTGAGCCGGGCCAGCTCCCTCTCTCTCTCTCTCTACTCTACTCTGCTCTGCACTGGCAGCGGGGTGAAAGCCTCTTCTACTCAACACCAATCTAAATCTCCTTCATTCTGCTGCTTGCCAGCGCTCTTCAAACGGATCTGTTTAGCGCTGGGCTATAAGTCAAATGAGCTACTTTTTTCCCACATCAACTCCCTCCCTCCAGCCAAAAATAGTTCTTGTGATGAAGTACTTTTAATGCACATATTGCTTCTTTGAAAGCAGCGTTATGTGGCAGAATCCTGCATGATTTCATCACCAGCTCTGACAATGGAGCTCCCAGAGGTTTGGACTGCTGGACGGAAGGGCCGCTTGTCACTTTGACTGTGTGACGCTTTAAAAGCACCTTATATAAAAGGTCCAAGAAGCCACGGGAAATAGTGTATTCAAGGCCTTCAAGGCTTAATCCCTGCTCCTCTGGCCGGCCCGACATGAGCTTGGCCGGGTTCCACTCATCTCTTATCAAAAACAATCGTCTATCATTTCAGCCACGTAAACAAAGTTCACCAAAGAAATGGGATACATACAATTAAAATATTTATACATTGCTCACATACTCCAAATCATCTGCAGCTCTTTTACAACCATGTATCTAAATGTTTGTGCATTGCCTCCCAATCCAAACATATTAAATGCAGTCAACATGCTCCCAAAAAGCCAGAACGCTGGAGGTCATGGACTCCATTTGCTTGTCCAAATAAGATTACTGGCTTGTATCTGGGCTTGTAAACGCTAATATTTGCTGCAGTTAAACTCTTTAAAGCCGTCCCCATGTACAACCACTGAACTGAATTCAAATTGACAAGCAAAAAAAAAAGGGTTCGGCAAGCTTGTTTATCTCCGAGACTCCAGAAGGTGCATCGGACAATGATGCCAACGGTAAACTGCAGTAAACGTTAACAACCCTCGACCTAAACTTTCCAACGTGCTCACAAACAAATGGTTCATCTCACACTTAAGGCACTTTGGCAGGCGATCGTCTTCCCTTTATGGGAGTGAAACCCAGCTGCACAAGCCACATCTTGTCCAAAATCAAATCTCAGGCTCTTTCCAGATCAACAGATCTCATTCGGTTTAAAACATCAGGACATCTGGAGTCAATAAGGAGAGGGCCTGTCATTAAAAATCAGGGGTGGGGATATGAACTAAAGACTTCCTATAGTCATGCTTAGGTCATTCTGGACAGGGAGAAAGTTTTCCTATGTCAAGAAGGATTTTATTTCAAGGTATATTAAGTCGGTTAAAAGTTTCCAAACCCCTAATAAAGAGAGTGATACCGGGTCCCAACGGGCCCTTTCGGCTCACAAAAGAGTGCCATCTCTCCTCTCAACAGGCGGACATATCATAGTCTGAATGTCACAGCTCCCCTGGGCTTCGGCCGTTCACTGGAACCCGAAAACAGCCTTCCCTCGGCATATTAAAACTCTGTGACATAAATCACAGTGACATCCTCTTAGACAGACAATGGACTAACGAACGGAGGAGAGCAAACTCATGAAACTTTAACTCGGGAGAGGAGCAGGCTGAGGCTCCTTAACTGGCGGGGTCGCCGAGGTCGGGGCGCTGAGTGGGAGCTGTGGTAACCAGGCAGAATGGGCTGAGAAAATGACCTCTGAGGAGAGATGCAGACATGGAAAACAAATGTTTTCAAAGCACATACGCATGGTTTGTTGATAACTACAGAAGGTCGGACTGATTTCAGTTCTCTGCCCGGCTGCAGGGATTTAAAGTAAAAACAAAAGCCAGAGACTCTTCCTGTTGTTTTCACTCTAATCGTCTTTAGGAGAGTTCCTGCACTTTGTTTGATGCAGCCGGTCGTCTGTGTGTTTTGACACGCTTGCAGCAGAATGCTGAGAGCTGCAGCGACTGCAGGCCGTTTCACAGCCGGGCTCCAGATCCATTCATCACCTGCCTGTTTAATCAGCTGGCTGTCGCCAACCGGGGCCCCTCAACCTCCGCTAATGCTCGTCGCATCACACCTACCATCAATACGGCTGCTTTATTGCCAGTGCTAACATGTTGAATTAGTTATTAACACGGGTTTTTTAAGGAATGTCAGGCTGAAAGTCACAAGCATAAACTCTCTTGTAGACCTTGTGGCAGGCTGCAAAACAAATTAGCCGGCAACCCAAAATAGATCAATCCAGGTGCATCATTTGAGACGAATGAGATCTCCGTGCAGTACAAGCCAGCGTTGTTACGTGCCCCAACAAGCTCTGCACATCACTCCAGTTCTCAGATAACTTCATTGGCTATTAGTTTGTTTGTTGTCATTTTAAAATTCGGCTTCATGTCAACGCCGCAGGTCCAGAGTCAGTATGAAAGTTGTCGACCTCTCAGGTCATCTGGTTCGGGATTACTGGCTGTTCAAACTAAATATGGTGAAGCTGCTTTAAGCCAGTCAGCTGCCCAAATTTGGAACAAAAATATTAGAAGATCTAGAAACAACACTGAGCACCTTTAAATCTAAACTGAAGAAGCACCTCTCTACACTCCCTTCAACTCCTGGTCGATGATCAACTTCCTGTCTGCTTGTCTGTGTATTTATTCTGTACATGCTGATACATTCTCACTGTTTTATTTCTTTGTGTTCATCTTACTGTTTCATGGTTTCACTCTATTATCCGTGCTTGTCTTCACCTCTGTGAAGCACCTTGTGTTGCCGTGCGGAGGACACGGGCCACATAAATACATTCGCTTTGCTTTTGCTGGAAGAGAAAAACCTCGCATCAGTTCATTATGTGAGATTCCGTTTCAGTCATCGGTTCTTTAAATTTAAAAAACAAAATCCGTTGAGGTAAAGACAGCAGAAACAAATCTTATCGCCAAGGATTTCAGAGAGCAGCTGCTCCGTGATCGCAGCACAAACAGAGAACATACACAAACTTCTTGAATTCAAACAGACATAAAAGATACACAACACCTCCAATTCTGCCTGTTTTAAACATGCACATGTCTCGTGTTGGGAATAAGAATCTTTATCCATTCCCAATTTATTTTCTGCATGGAAGAAAAGTCGACCTTCACAGGTTTCTTCGTCAAACAAAAACAATCAGCTAAGCCTGCCTGCGTGGCGTTTATGCTATTATAACATATAGAAGATAATATTTATTCCCTGCATGGCTGGGAAACCGCAGCAGCACTCGTGCATGAAGTATCAAATACACGGAGTTCCTGGAAGAGTTTTCCACCGTCCCTGGAAACCCTCAATCAATCAAATCATTCCACAGACATCAGAACGAGCACTGCTGGCCGTCTCCACTTCGACTCCTCCTTGTTGGATCCGATAGTTTGGAACATGGTTCTCCTCTTGGCTCTCATCCCTAAAGATGCTCTTGTGAACATAAGCTACCTCAGAAATAATACAACTGCATTTTGAACATGTGCAAACACACCAGCCCAAATCAAGCTCAAGTGATCAGCCCATCACATGACAGGACAACAGCTTCATGCATGCTAATATGATGCTAATGGTGATGTTCTCCTCTCTCTTTCTGCAAGATAATAGTATCAGTATTTCCTGATAAACAAATACCTGAGACAGAACTTCAGAATAGAGATATTTACGTGTCCCTTCATTCACATCACAACTGAGCCTCTCGCTCACCAGTGAGGTAACTGAATATCGTCAGAGGGTTCCAGCTTGCACACAATGTCGCCGCGAAATATAACACATGCCAGCGCTTTAACAGGCACCATATTTTCAAGATCAAGTGTGTTTTCTAATGTTTAATAGTACTCCAAGGATGGGGCGATTGATTGGCTGCTGGGCCTACGTACGCCTGCCAAGACACTCCTAACAGCCCTTACTGTAAACAGATTTGCTAAAAAAAACGGCGTGAGCCAAGTCACAAGGCAACGGGGGCAACGGGGACAAAGGGGTTCGCTTGCACCCGGGGTGGAGAAAAACTCACAGGAAGGCAGAGCGAACCACAGGTGATATTAATCTCTCGCAGATTATCTTAAGACGCGAGACACACACATTTAGGAAAAAAAAAACCTCTGCCGCCAGCTGAAGCTACACAACAGCGCGCAGCTTCAAGGCTCCCTGTTTGACATGATCTGACAACGGACTGCAGCTCCTGACAGGAGCCAAGAGTCACTTCAAGGTCATCACAACGCTGCACCGCCTCATATTTGGGCTGAATTATGTCTGTTATATTGTCTGCTGCTGTACTTTAGCAGCCGAGGCAGCACGGAAACACAAGTGTATTAGATAAAGTGCACATAATAATCTCCATTTAAGCCACTTGTAGTTCGCCGTATCTCTACCTAATTGACAGAAACCACAAAACTGATGCACAGCGGTGCACACACACCGAGCTGACAGCACCGAATCAGTGTCAGGAAAAAGTGTGACACCTACAGTTTCCGAGTTGTCTGTCATCACCGGGGATGTGTGTGTGTGTGCTGCAATTGTATGCGTGTGTGTGTGTGTGCATATGTATTGTGTTCAAATTCGCCTGCGTACACAGAGATGGCTGCACCTTGCAGATAATAACCGGAGCCTGGCAGTGAATAGTCGAGCAATTACTGTGAGTGTGTGTGGATTATGCGGCAGAAAAAAGGTGTCACATGTAGAGAAACACACAGGGCACAAAACCAAGAAATAACTGTCGAATTGTGTTGTGTGTACTTTTACAAACCTTGAGAATGTTCCCTTCCCCCCCCGAAACATACAACAAAGATGAGGTGAGTGCAAAAACACTGCACGCCTCTAAAAAGCAGAGTACAAGCCGCTGGCATGACGTGATGCACAGCTCTGTAATTATTGGCTCTTAGGTGTCAATCTGCTGCACTTTGGGTTGGCACGCACCCACCGACACTCAAATCAGCATGGCGACAGAGTGCAGTGTTCTATCAGAGCTGAAAGCCTTTAAATTCCTGAATATTAGCTTAGGGAGACGGAGAGGCAGACACTCGGAGCGAGTTACTCAAAACACACGATAGTCGATATCATTTCCTGTCACAAATCAAGACGGAGGAGCCGGGGCGCGTCGTGCACGCCATGCATCTTAAACCAATATCTATCGACGAGGAATCGGAAGACATTAAAAAAAAAAGACTTAATGAATGACGGCTGAAAGGATTGTAGAAGAAAATGTGGAAAGAATCTGTGTTGGAAACATCTCGGTCCAGCTTGTTTGCACGTGTTTGCAGATGGTTTGTGCGACAGCAACAATCTTGTTTAAGTACTTGCGTCTTCTCTGCCAGTTTGTACATTTGCCGGCTTTTAGGGCAACATGAAGAGCTGCTTCCCGTTTATTAAGTGTACTTACTGAGAACTGGTTGTGTGTTGTTGTGTGTTGTGTGTGTGTGTGTGTGTGTGTGTGTGGAGAGGCTCCGGATGACAAGAGCAGGCTGGAGTCTCCTGCTCTTTGCTCGTCTACCACTAAGTGACGTACCAGGAGTGGTCCAGCACCCCGGCTTGCACCCCCAGCTAATGGATTTTCGTACACACACACACTCCTCTTCAGCCTAACAGCTGTAAGCTTTTACCCTTCCACTGCCACGTTCACTTCCTGTCGTCTTACTGAGCTCAGGATCTCCGCAAATGCTGCTGTAACCTCTGTATTCTGGGTCGTTAAGGTAATTATAAGAGATGCAATGATTTATCATCTGCAGAGGCTGATGTTCACTTTTCAGACTTTTGCAATTACCGTCTCAGCAAACAAGAGGATGGAAGGGTTTCTTCTGAAGATGTGATAGGAGGTTAACGGATGTTTCATATGATTGATTTTCAGTTTAATGAAGGTTGAAAGACGTCAGATTTTTTTTTCTCCCTCAGCACAAAACACAGAAACAAAACATCGATAACATCTGCACGCCAATTGTTATGTTGAACATCGATATCGACAAACGCTTCTAGTCCAGCCTTATCAATTATAAGGAGATCGACCTTCTCTATGTTCCTGAATCTTGCATGATAACCAGGTGTTGTGCAATAAACGGATTCCCAAAACAAAATGATCAATTCTCAAATCGTTGTTTTACGTATTTCCATCACTGTCTGAGTCTTCAGACGGATTTTTCGATCCACCCTGATGCTACTGACCAACCTTCGTTTGGGAGCTTTGAGCGGCGTCTCTGTGATAAAAGCTGTTGTGTGTGATCGCAGACACAACAAGCACTGTGTGCATGTGTGTGTCATAAAATAAAATGTTGTCTGACTTCCCCGTCAGGGTGGAACAAACCCATCCAGATAATAAATGTATCGTCGTGCTGTAAAAAGTTAAATTCAGAGGGATATAAATGTGTTTCACGTTACAGCAACGCTAAAACTATGAACAGAAATATTCCAACAGATACGAGTCAAACCACATTTGGATGCGTCTCCACTGCATCACAGCAACCCCAAAAACACCTAATGACTCTCGCGTTGACCTCACATTCCTCTCTGTCAATCTTAATTAACGGCTGCACTGTCTTTTCCTCGCAGCGTGCCATCTCCTTCAAATCAAATGTTCCTGATTGAGATCTGGAAGGACTGAACTTTTCTGTACATTCCCTGGAGCGTGCAGGCACTGAAGCCATTAAAACGTCTGAAACAGACGGGGTTCATGTGCGGTAATTATACTTCATTGTTGCGGCTGTTATGGCCGTTCTATGCAGCCACTTGTGAGTGCCACCTCTGCTGGAAGCCACAGACCACTTTCCATTCAGGAGCAGTGGGCGTGTCCTTGCAGGGTTTTAGCTGGGCAATGGAGCATGTCTAAAACCTCACCAGTGTTTGGCCTGACCCCCCCCCGTCCCCGCCCCCGCCCCCGTCCCCTCGCTGTCCCTCCTCTGTTTCTGCACCGCGATCCACACACTGCCAAGGTCATTGGATTAGCATGCATGAGAGAAAGCGCACAATATTCGGTCGAACATAAACCAAATGTAAACGGGAAAGGACACAGTGTACACTGAGGGTACACGGCTCGTCTCTCCTGATTAAAGGGGCATTGTAATTTGGGCTCTGTGATACCGGCGGCCTGTGAGAAAGGGAAAATGTCCCTAAAACAGATCCACACCTGATGATATCTGACAGGGTCTTTGATATCCAGGATGTAGCACATGTCGCTACATCAATTAACATAAGGCAGCAAAAGTTATTTATAAGTTACAAACCAGAGTGACCCCAAAATATTTTAATACAGGGATATCTGCTGATACGGACACTTACATGTACTTAAATGTTAATTAAAGTCTACATTTAATATAACGTAAATGTAAGTTTAAAGGGGGAATGCACTGTGTTGACACAACGGAGTCAGTCGGTGCAGCCTGACGGAGCGAAGCTGCAGAGGAAACACATTCAGGCTGCTCGTAGCAACAACCACATCCAGTCTGTTGGTTAATGATAGTCGACGCCTCACACAATAAAATGAGCCCTCGTACAAATCCAATCAATCACTTATGGCAACGTTATTGGTGTCAGGAGGCTGTTCTTCATCAGCGTGTTCATCGTCTTGTGTCCCAGCACTGAGCGGTGCAACACTTTCCTCTTTAGGAAGGTTCGTAACAAGCTCTTCGCAGTGACGTTACACACGATTAACTGCGGCTAAACGTAGCTCTCATTGTCACATGTTTGTCGCGAATGACAATCATGAGTGTCCCAAATTGTTTTTTTTACTGGCCCCAGGACACCTGGATGTGTTGCTTTGTGCAGAATTGTGAATGTGTACGGTAGCACGATGCTAACGATCGATCGATTGCACACCCTTAGGTTCGCCCCCTGCTGGTTTGGAGGGTCAAATGAACTGCTAGCTGTTTCAGATCACCTACAAATTGTTTCTTTAAGAGGAAGCAGATTCCCAGCAGTCACAGGGTGAAATGAACTTCCAGTGAAATCTCCCCCGCAGACGACCTGAACTGCTCATTCATGTAAAACGTTCGCAAGTTCAAAAACTTTACTCCTTCTCGTTCCAAGTTAAAAAAAATAAATAACCTTGTATCTCTGGAGAGAGACGGCAACATCCTGCTCGAGACGTTTCTGATAACTAACATGCTGCATGTCTAACCGATTGGAGTCCCGTGATCCTTTGTGCTGCCCCTTTGCACAAGAGGCCGTAATGAAAAACAGACGAGCGCTCCCACTGCAGCAGCCACGAAGAAGAAGAAAAAAAAAACCACTCACTACACATGGGAGATTAGTCTGCTCATTAGGAGAGAAGGAAGGAGCGAGAGGAGATGGAAGAAGGACAAGTAGAAAAGCCTTTCCAGGAAAAAAAAGGCCATTTTGAGGCAAGGGTCCTCTGTGTGGAAAGCAGCTGCCCTTCTTCTTACAGACTATACAAACCACAGTGGACGCTTAGAGGGGTGACCGGCTTTACATGATTTGTTTCAATGGTGCAGGTTGAATTGAGCCGAGTTTATTTCGGAAATGTTCCTGCAGATCCTTGTTTATTCAAAGCTGCACGCATAATGAACAGTGTCAGTGACATTTAAATAAGATTTTCCACAGCGTATTATCATATGAAAAGGCTGCTGTCTCTCACACTCCTTAAATCCTCCAGCCAGTGATGTCAAAATACATTAAATTAAGAGTAGAGATGTTGAGTGGAGTAAGGTGAAACGAGGAAAAAAAATGTGTGGTTTGTCCCATGCAGCTGCTGGGAACCGGCCGTGGGCTAATCTAATCCATTAAGTTCTATGAGAAAGTCAAATGTATGTGAAAGGGTGAGTACGAACAATATGCATGTGAATTAAAGCAGCATGCATCACTGTGTTGGCTGAGAAGTGAGGAAAACTTGTTAACTTCAAATTTACAACAGGTGAAGTTAACGGGAGCAGAAGCTTCATCTCTTAGAGCAGGTTTGCAGAAAGGAAAAGGACGGCGGCAGGTTTGACGCCTGGTTCACACCGGCTGCGTGCACAGAGCGCGGCCTTCGTGACTTCTGCTGCACGACATCTAGAGAATAGGAGCCTTGTGCTGTTTGCAGCTCAAACAAACAGTGACATCATCCGTAGATCCTCATTGCGGATTGAGGATGTCAGCAGTTTATATGAAGTGTGATTTCATCACAGTATTTTCTTTTAAAGTGTTATGACATATATAACGTTATAAACTGTCCATGTGAACCCCCCAACCGACGTTGAGAGTCGGCTGCAGGCTGCAGCAGCGAACCGAGCACGAGTGAAACATCCCTGATAAGTGGTCTATTTCCCCCGCGAGCCAAATCCAAACAGCTACCTTATTTTTCTTCTCCCTCATTTGTCGTTAGCTTCCGTAGCGTATCCGCCAATTTGCAAGAAGCTGTCAGCTGAACCGTTTTTTAAATTATTGGAAGCTTAATCCACAGTAATCATCACAAGAATGCTGCAGTGTGAGTCGGGTAATTACAAGCAATGATGAAGTCAGGTGCACAAAAGAAGACACTCAGTTTGTGCTGTATTCGTGAGATAAAAAGGTAAACTGATCCTTTCAACGGTTAAATACAGACTCTATGTACCGCAAATTGTTTTGCACTTTATTTGCTCAGAGGAGTCACACAGTGTGCAAAGTGACATCTAATCTTGAAAAAAAAAACCCTCAGGGAACATAATTGTTTTTGCATGTATTCAGGAGATGTGTAGGGAGAATTCTGGCAAGTCGGCATATGTGCGTCGGGGCCTGCAGGCACTTATGGGCTCTTACTTGTTTCTGAATACTGCTGCTGCATTACACGTTTACTGCAGATGTCTTTTCTGAGTTAGCTTAACGTCAGCCTCGATGATTTCGACTGTTTGCTCGTTGCAGCTTACAACTAATTAGCCCTTGTAGTGATAGTCATGTAGGACTTTGTTCCTGTTCAGTGTTGAGCTCCTCAACCTGGTAACGTTAAAGGATTGGTTTGACATGTCTTTGTTCTGCCTGGGTCCAGAATCGGTCTGGTTCAGCTCCAGACGGTACGTTTCTTTTTGGGGTTTGGAGATGCATTTTTGTACTTGTGAAGACCTCTAACATCCAGTCAAAGCAGTGTGGGGGACTGGAATGAGGTCATTTCATTACAGTGACTAATCCCAGTGACAACATTCTGGGTTCCACTGAATTGGACCATGCACCAGTTCCAGTTGTTGAAGTCTGTGTCACCGCAGCCTATAATAACATATCTGGGGAGACGCATGTCAGCCAAGGTGTTGATTCCTCGGCTATAGTCCCGAACCAGCTGCTTGTGTCAGAGTAAAAGTAGGACAAAGGCTTCGCTGATTTAAACCATAGTGTTAAACACAAGGTGTGATGGGGCTTTAAAGTTCTGATGGGCTGCGTAACCAAAGTAAGTAGCATTGTCATAACTAAATGTAATTACATGTCTAATACAATTATAACAACGGTTACAATAGTGAAACACTTTATTATGACTGTACAGAAGTGCAGCAGGAGATTAATTCAACTTACTATATGGGAAACTGATGCGCGGTGTGACATCATCCGCAGTGGTCATCATTGACTGGAGGCAGCTGGCCAATAGGAGGGCAGCAGCCAGGAGGCAGCGCACAAGTGCTGCTAAGGTCCACATGGTCGTCTGCTCCTCTCACACAAACATACGCAAATGCAAAGTGTTTGTTTTAAGACTCCTCTGAATTCATTAAGCTCCTCTCGTCTCCACCGAGCTTTATTTTCTCCCCTCCGTCTTCCTGCAGGCTGAGGGGAGGGGGGGGAGTGAACGTGTCCTTGACTTGATTCTTGTAGTCCCAGAGGTCCTTACACACGGTTAGTAGACTCTCCGAACAGAGAGGAGGAATCCTTTCTGGATTAAATGTGCCTTGTATCTATCTACTCATTGTGCTCGGGGATGGATCAACACTAAGCTCCGACCAGTGGTCATATCGTGAGTTGCTTTGGATCTGTGGAGAGAACAGAGAGAAGTGTTTTCTTTACATCTGATCCAAGAACATGCAGAAGTTGAAATGAAATAAAGATGAAACACAAGCTGGAACAACAGATCCACATCCAACATCTGATGGTACAACTACAAAAGCATGAAGGGGACTAATACATTTGGCCGAAGCTCACTCTGGAGGATGATGTTGATTTTACTGAATAGAAAAAGCCAACATGTATCAGCTTTGACAACAAACAATGGCATCACCAAAATTGAACCCCCTCATCGCTCTCTGTCCTGAGATAGATGAAGCCTTGATGACAAAAATCAAATGCGTATGCTTCTTTTTCGTTTGCTATTCCACGACACTGCCAAGGACAAGGGTAACTGAAGTCAGACCACCGACCAGCTGGCATGAACACACACGACACGTGAGGGCTTCACAGACCTTTAAATGTAAATGATTGTTGGATTCATTGCAAAGAGCCAATTGGACAAAGTTTCCCTACAAACGCCTGCTGGATTTTTTTTTTATAAACCCACTGCATTTAATCATGCTGTCATCAACAATCATCGAGAGATCTGAGAAGATAATATGGGAGCTTGCTTTTAATTTTGAGACTTTGTGGAGAAATAAAGGAGAGAACAGCAACTCCCGAGACAACTCTGTAATTTGTCTCAAAGAGGCACAAAGAACACATCTGCTCGCTGGATTTCATCGGCGTCAGTGGGAGTGTGTGAGATACGTTTCCAGTTCTGTAGATAAGTGCTGAGATTTTAATCACGATGAGAGTCGTCTTTCTTGGAAAACATTTCATGAAGTTACCACTTCCATCTGTTTCGTTCGTCGGGTGCGGCCCCCTAATAGATGCTGAGAACAGTTGATCGTCAATAACAGGAAAGAAGGACGTAATGACTTACATAATATATTTTTAAGTGTTTGTTCTCTATGGGAAAGTCTTTCAGGGCCAGTGTGCATCACGTGACCGATGCTGTAGTTGTAATTACACGATTTTGCCACTATGTCCAATGGCGCACTTTCAGTTGTAGCACGAGTTCAGCAGCAAATTGAACATCTGTTTCAATACTTCCTCTGATCATCGCAGCTGTGCGTGGTATTGATGAAATCGCTGAGTTAATTGGCTGATGGATGAGAAGCAGGCGGACGACCGTGGCCTACCTGAGCTAACGCTGCGCTTCATTACAGATGGGCTAAGAGCTAAGAGCTACGTACAGCATTGATTCAAGCAACACATTGGCTAACGTTAGCATGCTAACATGCTCACAATAACATTCTTTTGTTTTGATGATCAGCAGGTCGAGTGTGTAACATTTTCAATGAAAGCAAAGTATATTTGTGGCTTATTTGAAGGTCACTAGTTCTGCATAAACCAAATTGGACAGATTAAAAAGTAAATAAAAAGTCAGGAGAGCAACAAAGGTTTATAAAAGTCATCCTCTGGGGACCATGCTTTTCTCAACAAAATGTCATAGCAACCCATGCAACAGTTGTTAAATATATTTCAGAAGGGACCAAACTGGTATTGTCACTAGCAGCGCCGCCAGCTTCACTAAAAACACATTATACACAGGAAACAGCTGCAGGTGAAATGCTAAAGAAGAGGGCTGGGACATGTCGTCAAGATCTTACCAAAAAACCCATGAAAGGGCTCAGACACCTAAGCTAATGAACACAACACATCCTGCCGTGTGATACAACATATCTCCTTGTGCATGACAGCGGAGGACGTCCCCCCGACATCCCACATAGGTGGGGACGTTTAGAGAGTAAACACTGGAGCGCACATGCCGTCTCCGCTTAAAAGCTCCCTCAAGACCTCTTTCAAATATTTACGGGAGCCAATGAATCACAAATACAGTGCAAGACGGCCTGGGGAGGGGTGAGTCAGTGGCCCCTGGTTGTCTGGTGAGAAACCTCTGATCAGCCTGAACATACAACGACAGAGTTTACAACCTCGCCTCCTTGTTGTCTGCCACTGCATGTTTTGTTAAACTGCCTGGTGGACTTACTAACCGGCCCAAGCAGACGTATCAGCTTGCAGACTGTCTGGCTGTTAGCAGCCAAACAGTAGCTGAATGGCAAGCTGTCCGCCTTGCATAGTAACTGAGTAAACACACATTGTTATAGGTTGGTGGACATTAGTCTTAAGTCCATTTGTCTCAAACAGATTTACACTCTACTGTCCTTCCTCCCTTTGCTGTTTATCCCCGTCACACCCTTGTGTTTGTCCGTCCCCGGGGCCTCAGGTGGTGAACCTATACGTCTGTGTCACCCTCCACTTCACCACCAGCAGGCTTTGGTTCCTCCACTGAAGCCAGCTGAGCAGTCTCACGCCTGCAGACACCGCAGGCGGCGTGGAGCACAGAGAGAGTCCCTCTCCATCCTCCCAGGACGGATCCTTACACAACTCCAGACTTCTTTTAAATTTTAATGAAAAGAGAGGAGGGCTGTTGTGAGGGTTTCCTGCCGCTCTGATGAAACTTTGTTCCGAGTTGCGTAACGCATTAATTAATATTTCAAAACTGTTATCTTGACCTTTCAGTAACCCGAGAAGTAGTTACAGCATCCAAACTGTCACTGTTCAGACCGTGGACGGATCACAGATGGACGACCCCGAGTGGCATTACGATGCGTCACTGCAAGCACTTCGAGTGACCAGGGATGTGAAGAAGTGCTTTGTAAATCATAAAAGAGCACTATAGACATGACTTGGCAAACATGATTTGGTCCAGCTTGCAATATCTCAGGTGTTGGAAGACGGGAGAAGCTGAATTTAGCCGAACCAAATAATACCAATTTCAATTTTGATCAGAAAAGTTTGTGTGCATACTCATGAATGAGTTATGTCAACACAAGGAGGCCCCGGGGCACATAAAGCATCCGGAGAATCATAAATACCGGATGACGAATGGAAGTAATGCCGAGACTGTTCGTATAGCTGAGGCCAGCACCTGATGGATGCTCTGCACGTCAGAGGAGGATCTGTTTCAGCTTAGAAAGGGCGGGAAGGCCAAGTAAACTGACATTAAACCACACTCGTCTTGCTGGCTTTGACACATTTTCTTGTGTGCTGCCGACAATGTCACAGCTACATGTACTCGAGTCCGATTAATCATGTTGCGTCCAAATCCTTCCTCAAGAACAATGAAGCGCGGATCTGAGGAATTGAATATTAATAGGCATTAAATCATATTTGACAGCAAGTGTGAAATCAAAGGAAGTGATCTTATTAGCGGGAACAACTATAGGACTTATAGGATTAGTGCTGTATTAAACTGGAGCTGTTGGGGTGCAGGCGACCCACTACGCTCAGTGCCACACAACCCATCTGCTCATCTCGGAGAGGGTCTGCCGCGCCTCGTGTCTACGAAGGGTGAATCTGCTGCCATATTGCTTAAAGCTACAGATTCATTAACCTCTTGAACCCCCCTCGTGGCTCCATATTAATACCTGCATCTGTTGAGAGGAATAAAGGATGTGACAGATACATTGGACGATACACTTGGCCAGGTCACGGTGAGTTCACCGGATGGGAAGCAGCAGGAATCCCAACCATTTGGCCAGGTTTGGATAAAACGACAACCAGCTCCCAATAACTCATCTCTACAAAGTGACGTGTCTCTCATTTAGTCTTTGACTGAGGCACTTAGGGAGGTAATGAGCTGCCGGGCAGGACCCTGTGATGAGAGCGCCATGACAGGACTGGACATGAGGTTAGATGAGGCCGCTGTCCAATCCTTTAACAGTATTAAGAGTGCATCTAAGTCCAGAGTGAAAGAGACCTAGACACAATCAAGATCGGAGGGGACCTTCACGTCCATGTCCTATACGTGAGATTGCTTCAGGAATAACTTCAATTCCCAAACAACAACAAAAAAAAAAGAGCTACACAAATAGTTTCAGAGGGTCAGAGGACTTTGCCTTGTCTTACAATATTGCCTGTGTTTACTTCTTTCCATGTCTGACCCCCAAAAACAACATGGCCCCTTGGGTTCAAGTGTCTATTCAGCAAGATTTATGGAGCTATTATGCAGTGGGAAACAGACCTCAGTAGATGAGTGAAAAGACAGAGGCCTCTTGCTGCTTCTGTCATTATAACTCACACTTATAGCAGCCTGCTTAGCTGTGGCAACGGCATCGGAGGGGGAGGTATAGAATAGTTTACCCCCAAAAAATGTCTATCTAATCTATCTAATGGCTACATTAACCTGTTGATGTGCCTTTTCTTTGTGTTGAATTCTCTACAAAACCAATTTGGCTTCACTTGTAAATAATCAATCAAAAAGCAACGGGGAGGTGAAATAATAAAACGTAAATGAGCTGAAGAAAAGACTCATAAAGGCTAAACAGCATGAAATGTATCGTTTACAGCAATTTATGAGAAAATCCATCATCATCTTCACGTTCGCACCTCAGCAGGAGAAAACAAAGAGCACATAGTAAGTGCTTAACGTTGTTCAACATCGGGAGGTTGCCGTGGCTACCGGATGTGTGTGTGTGTTGGGCAATATGTTAGTGCGCGGGGAGGATGAATGCTTCATCGCTGGGGGCGATCTAATAACATGCAGGCGTCTGGTTTTTAGGTGTGTTTGGTTTTTGATCACCAACCGTCCAATATAAATGTGTTAGTGAGGCACAGATGGGAGGAGATCGTACGTGAGTCAACGTGAGGTTATGATGACATTAAGGTTATATCCATTATAAAAGTTAAACAAATCCTTATTTGGTGGTTGAGCCATTGATACAGCGACAGTCTGCCTACATAAATCAATGTATTGAAAACACTGAAATCCCTAATTTGGGATTATTATCAACCAGACAAATATATGACAATAAAACGATATAAATCACCCAGACATGTGCAGCTGGCGACCGCTAATGATAGTAAATTAGACCCTTGTTGGCCTCCGCTAATATTTTGTTTTGTGCTGGTGTGCTTTGTTAGCACAGATGCTATTAAGTACCATGTGCGCTTGTCTCCCTGCCAAGGACTCCATGTGCCACGTGGGCTCACCATATGACACTATATAAACCATTTCCCTGACTCCAAATTCCCTGGTGGAAGATTAAGAACAGCTTTCTTCCACACAATCCATGAAGTTACTGTTATGGACTCGACTGTAGGTATTTCATTACGTCCCGTCCGCTTGGATATAGAACAGGTGAAGAGAGGAGTTTCGTCTGAGCAGACTGCTCCCGGCACTTAGAAAGCAGACTCCTAAATAAATCACAACTAGGTTAAAAATAAACTGTCACCCCTCCTTGCAGCAGTCGAGGCAGCCGCAATTGTTCCCCGGCTGGCATAGTAAACTCATCATCACAGCGACTCGCGACTTCACACAGCATCAAAGCATGAATCAGCATGTCTGGGAGAGGATGAAAAGGTCTTAGACGACGATGAGAAGTAGATGACATCACCGACTGCAAAGTAGATATAATACTGCCGTGTAGGCTCGTACACGCCTTTTATTCAAGACGCACGCAGGTCAGCTGGATCTGCTGAGACTCGTTACAGGGCAGTTCGTTCCGCCCATGTCAGATGCGGGAAAGCGACGCCGGTCCGATGTCGTCATCACAATCTTGAAATCGTCCAACCGGGCTTTGAATGGAACAAGAAGGTAACAGGTCTGTGAAATTAAAAAAAAACAGGAAGTCCCCACTAAGATATGGCTAAAATATTGACTAAATCAACAGAGCTGCTGAAAAGGCTCGAGACTGTACCGCCGCTTATAGTTAATGCGTCTATGAGAAACAAACCTCCAGGATATCCTCTCACAGAGGCTTCGGAGCAGATTTTAAATGTGGGCAACCTCGTCAAGCCTCATACCAGGCCGAACACAATGCACGGGCCCACCTCTTCCCATCCACACATTGTTTGCTTTGGTTTCTTAGACACATTCCTGGTGTGCAAGAAGTCAAATGATAATTTAATGTAAATATTTGAAGGAGGAAATCAAAAGTCACAACAATATAAGGTATAAAGAAATAAATCTTAACCAGTCCCTCAAACATGATTTCTACCTTGCAGGTAACGTTTTCTCTCGGCTGTGAACACAACAAAGCCTCCGTGTCAGCGTACGAGAGAAACGACTTAAACCCAGGATGAAATAAAAACCTTTATGCAGACTCCAAATATGTGGAACAGCTGAGGATCGCTCTTCATCGCTTCGGGCAAACTTCCTCTGAAAGACAAATCTATACAGACTGATTGATTCAATACATCCTTCCTCACTTCCTCTTTGCAAATGTGTTTTTCTTAATAGCAGCACGGGGCTGATGATGTGCAACAGTCAAGTATTTTGTCACTATTTGCACTCCATGTAGAATATAGATGGCTAAGAAATAAAAAGGTTTACTACCAGGGAGCCTCCTGTGCCCCCCCGAGGTATCAAACCCTCACAGGGTGGCAGACCTGATATGAATGTCAATGACAATTGAAACCAAAAGCATTTGTGATACGACGATTTTTCCTGCACGGACTATTAATTATTCATAGAATCATCTTTCTATTGATCACCGGTTGTAATGCATCCTGCTGCGTGTGTGTCCTTGGTGCACTCAGATGCATCATGACGATGACTGAATGTCAAGCGGAAGCATAACAGGATGTGACTAATTGGTGTTTTGGATGTCAGACTTTTTCCTCAAAATCGAGTATCCGAGTCACAAACCGGTCGATTCTCCCGACACTGAAGGTAACTGTGAGTCTGAATATAATAATATATACATATAATAATACATTTTAACACAGTGTCAAGCAAACCTAGTTTGCAGACACAGATTGCGGGAGTAAGATCCGATCACAAGTGGTCACGTATATGGAGACGGAACAGCTGGCACCTGCACTGCTCCCATGATATCCTCGTTAAATTAAAGATTAATGTATATTAATCTGAGCTGCGGAATCTGTAGGTTGACGACGGGACTCATCTCGGTGTGACATTTATGCCAATGTGCTTTGAAATGAAGAGCAAAGAACATCAATTTAAGTGTGATGTTAAACTTTAATAGACTCTGAGGAACACGCCAACTCCCCCTTTTTCATTAGCGTACATACACCGCGCCGCTTAGCCTTGCAGGAAGGAGCGATAATCATTTCAAACGACTGAGTGAAGCAGAACTGGCAGAGGAGATAAATACTTTAAGGAGAGCCGGGGTCACCTTATTCCCTCTGATATAGAGTTCCTGAAATGATTCAAGCGTGATGGGGAGCGGCGGAAGATCGGTGCTTAAAAACCTCGCAAGGCGTCGATAACGAGCTGCGTGCCAATCAGCGAGCAGCGTTACAGAAACGATGGGAACCTTTGGAGACGTGGATGAAATCCCATTTGAAAATAAGTGCTTTTACACTAGAAGGCTGAAAATAGATTTGAACTTTCCAGGCTGCAAATATAACCTGATGACTCACTTAAAATAGTGAAGCTGACCAATTAGGAAATATTCATTATAGTAGCTTTGTGTTTCCACCCGGAAAAAAAATAAGGAATTTAAAATTCCACTAGCTTTCGCCTGCCTGCACCTCAACAGAAAGCAAGTTCATTTATTGACGTTTAATTTCTTTCTTTACCGGGTAAAGTTTCACAATCAGGGGCATTTGTCCTGGTGCATCAATCAACACAGAGGAAGATAAGAAAGGAAAGGTAATAAAAATACCTTCACAGTAGAACAGTGGATGCAGGAATTCCAGGGGGAGGAGTTAAGAGTCTTTGTTGTACCTGTCATGATAATTACTTCATCGACTAATTGTACGACGTATGGACTTCACATCATCTTTGCTGGCCTTGATCTGGCCCATTGTGTTCACATGCGTTTGTTTACATAATAACGTCACCAACATTCAGCCAGCATGAAGCCAGAATAAATATAAACCTTTAATATTAACATACTAACATCCGATGTCTGAATATTCTTAAGAATTTGAAGTTAATTGCTCTTTGAATGGGTGTACTTGCATCATATTGGCATTTAAGCGGCATTAATCGGTCTTAAAAGGACAATAATATTGTTTTGTACCATTATGTCTGGGACATTTCGTCCCTCAGCGAAGGGTCGTTATCGTGACTTGGTCTTTGTCTGCGAGGGGTCCGTGGCCTTATTGAGGCCAGCGGCAGACAGAAGGAAAACTGTTCTCATGGCGTGAGGTTTTCTATCAAAGCTGCAGACGGCTGTAACACAGGACAACAACGCATTCATCTGCCGGTTGATGATGGTGTCAGTCAAGTGTGTGAGCAAACTCTGTAGCGTGAGGAGAGTCAAAGATTTACAGCCACTTAATTACACAATAGAGGTCTTTGTGAGGTCTGGACCCGGCGGTGTTAACATCACAGTTCATCTGCTAATTACACCATCAAACCCAAAGTCTTGGCGATCCATAGTCGGCCACTCAACTCATGACTTAAACATCAAGTTAGGGGAGGGGGGGGCGGCGATTAATCCCTGTAGTTAAACCAATGTGAGGACTCATTTCTGTAGCAGGTTTGACAGGCGGGGTGATCAGATTAAGGATATTCTGTTTCTGGCCCCTGCTTCACCTTATCAGACCGACAACGTGACCACTTGAGGTGCGAGTTTCGACGACCACAACACCTTCGCATTACTCATCCCGAGTGGAAACACACAGCCGGTCGGCCGGCCCGGGTCATCCGTCAGGTTTGCTGCTTCGAGGCAGTTGGCTGTTTATCCTCGGCAAGCATGTCGACTTCAAAAGGAACAGCTGAAGCAGTTCTGCTTTGTTTACCGTCTTTTGTCTCTGCAGCCAATAAAGGAAGTAATAAGTCAACAGTCGCGGTGCCTCCTGGCAACAGTCCTGCTGATAATGGCCGACACATGCCACAGATGATGCACTTAAGCCTTTGAATCAACAGTTAATCTGCTAAATATGGAATAAACCTGCGATTTAAAGATATTAATACTAATTGAGTATTAATAAACACATGCATGCAGCTTTATTTTACATCACGAAATTAGAAATATAGCACTCGATGGTGATTTATTTGGTATTGATTTGATTGTATTAAGGTGGAAGATCAGAGGGGAAACTGGCTGAAAGCAGCAAAGCATGAACTGATGTTTGTTAAAGGATCATTTCAGTGTATTTTCACCTGGGTGTCACATGTGTTTTAGTTAAAGTGACAAAATGTACTATATAATTGGAATCAGTCAGATATCTGGTGCGATGTCATCCTACGGCACAGTGGTTCGCGTTCCAGTCTGTCAACCGAAAGTGCGTCTGACTTTCCGCTCGTGCCAGTCAAACAGTTTTATAGCACAATCCTACGGTTTCCTTTTGTTATAGAAATAATAGTGAGTCTCAAAAAAATTAGGCAAATCAGCTGATTCACGAGTAAACACATTCCAGGCCTGCAGAAAGTCTGTTTTCCATTACAAAGTAACAGTTTATCTCTTCTTCACAGCTCTTTCAGAACAAGAGACGGAGGAGACATTAAAAATGACTCTCTGGAGAGGAAAACGTTGCATCATGAGTTTCCATCTCAAGACAGACGCCTCGGTTAACGTTAAATTCAAATGAGTGCACATGGCGCTTCGCTGACAAACTTGCTCTGCAGTCTCTTCAGTCAGACCTCAGCAGCTTAGCGATATAAAACCGCCGTCACCAAGAATCTAGATGTCTTATCCAGACGTTCTCTGCAGCTCCGATTCTCACAGGTTTTAATTGCGTGTTTCACTGCTCAGCGTGGCCACACACACACACACACACACACACACACACACACACACACACACACACACACGTCCACGGCTAATCTCAACCATACATCCTTCTCTTCTGAGTCTCAGTCTTCGAGACTGCAGATTATTAATGCTCAACAACAAAACAAGACGTGACGACGCTCTACATAATTGGGATGTTTTCACATTTTTGGAATTTGTTTTCAGCAAATTGTTATTTAATTACTTGAGGAAGCAATTAGCATATTAAAGAAACATGTAGCTTTGCTTGGCAACAGAGATCTCTACTGGCACAAAATTCCGTTGATATGTCGGCAAGGAGAGTACCGCACTACTTGGAACATTATTCGAAGGGAAAGAAATTATTTGAGCTCGTCGTCTCTGGATCTTCACTAGCAGTTGTTAAAGGTTGCTTAGGTAAAGGTTCCTTAGTGAGGAGCAGCAGGTAAGGAACCCGCCTCTCTCTTTTTCTCTTCTTAGCTTATTCTGTCAACCACCAACAACGGCCGATCACCCCGAGTCCCAAAGTACAAGAACAGGCATTCAAGGCGCGTAATGGGAAGAATAGGTGAGCCATTGTCCCTGTTACAAGTCAGTGAACCATCAAAATGACTTTGAAGCTGATATTTTAAAAAAGGTCAAATAGTTAGATTATTGCACTTTAATCATAGTGAAAATAATCAGTAAACATTCAAGTCAAATGTTTTTCTCTCTCAAGAAGAGATTTGCTTTGAAAGAGATTTCAGGGAGAGAAAATAAGGGAGAGAAGCCCATTGAATTTCAGAGGGAGAGCACCTGCATTCAGAGCTCCTCTCCAGCCCAACATCTAAACCCCTGCAGGGCCCGGCCAGCCTCCCCAGCAAGACCTGCGGGTCATGCTGAATATCAATAGCCTTGAAACTGGCAGACAAGGCAAAGACTCAGCAGAGACAGCACACAGACAGCCAGGTGGTTTGCAAATGTAAATGTGAGTCATTACACGTCATAGTCCTCCGTAAAGTGTGACTTTTCACAGTTGCTACAAGAATTTGCTAGAAATTTGACTGACCAGCAAGAAACCTTTTTTTGTCTGATGCTGTCCCACGAGTCAAGAACTCATCTGCAGAGACTCAACTCAGAGCGGATGACAAGGCAGCCCCGCTGGCTTCATCCCAGTGAAATGATGCTTCCCACATCTCAGCAGTGTATGGGAGGCTGCACAGGGACTCAGAGCACGAGAGTTCCCGTCCGTTTGTTGTGAGCGGGCGGGGGGGGATTACAGGATATCATCAACCTTTTGGGGGTTAAAAGCAGCAGAGTGTCTCCACTTCCTTTGCAAGTCTTTACCACAACCTCCCCACAGGCTGACCATTCCCCTGAAGTTGTTACAGTGGGTGGAGTGCTGGGTGGAGTCTGTGTGTGTTTGTTTGGAGTGTTTGAGTGTGCGTGTGATTGTGTGGGTGGGGGTCTGTGTGAGCATATGTGAGTGTTATTCAGAGGGGGGGGG
>CAAKHC010018925.1:205999-228706 GCA_901007825.1 Macroramphosus scolopax
GTGGAGTCATGACTCATCAAATGCTGTTTATGTGGATCTCCTTTGTGTCCTGGCAGACTTGTGTGTGGTACATCTGATACATTGTTGTTTAGTTTAAGAAGGATTTGCCCTTTTTAGGAGTGAACCAGCAATTTCTACTTCTCCTGGTTATATTGCTCCAGAATGAATACTGACATACATCAAATGAAAGTATCATGGAATAAATATGGAAAAAAATATGGTTTTAAAGAGTAAAAAAGTTAAACAATTATTATTTTTATTAAAAAAAACATGCATCTACTAACAACCAAAACATGTTTAGAGTGTCATCCGTCACTGTACATTATATTTAGTACTAATATAGAATAACTGCAGGTCTCCCCTCTCCTAAAGCTCTGCATATCTCTTTCCATAAACAAGAAGGTCTGTCTGTTTAGAGCGAGGATTTCTTTGTAAACCTTTCTGCAAGTCTAATCTCTACCCTACACCAAGAAGCGAGGCCAAACAAACAGTGAGGCCCATGCTGAGTATGTATGACCTGCTCATCTTTATTTGCATAACATTGAAAATATTTCTGTAGGCGCTGAGGATCTGAGCACAAGACTTTGAAGTCCGCCGCTGAGAAGGATACATATATTTATTCTGCCTTTTCCTCACCTTTGGCTTCAAGAACATGCTGATCCATGTGTAAGGAAATGCAGTTTCGGTGGTTTGTGGAGCAGCATAATTGTGCCCGTTGAGGCGTCTACCGCTCCCACACCATCAATAGACAATACAAGAACAGATGCAGCTTCTGCAGCACAATGGGCTCTGACAACATCAAATTATGGCCTCTGCAATTGAAAAGCGGCTTTTTATTTCTGTGCTGCTGGGAATGGCGATAAAGGGTGGGACATATATGGAATTAAAGCACTGACTGTGACACAGTGACAGCAAGAAGGCAAAGTTCTAGCATCTGAACTGATCTGTCAGCCCCGGATCTCCGGAAACTTAGGGGAGTGAAATACAGGATGATTCATATAAGGACAGAGCCGTGGGATAGATCAGTCTTTGGGCTCTCCAAAAAACCACATAGCCTCCGAGGAGCTTATATTTCGGCGTGCGGAACTTCAAGCTCATTCATGTGGGCTTGGGCTGAGCTCAGCGAGCAGCTGCGAGGCAGGCTGCAGGTGAAAAATGAGTCAAGTCCTAGGGGGGGATGCATCAATCATTGATGGACTGAAACATCTGAGAAGAAAGACAGAGGGAGACGGAGGGAGAGGCAGGACAGAGCAGCGAACAATCGCACTCTCACATTGAGTTTCGACCCTGTGGAGAAGTGTCATCGATGTCCGGCTAAGCCAAGCCCATCCCATCGACGCACACATTCACACAGTCACAGGGAAACAAGGACATGATGCAACACAAGACATAGTCTTTGACAACAAACTTGTGCTTTAAAGTCACACTGCCAATCAATTTTTAGTATTGGTGGCACTTGCTTGGATAAAGAATTCACAGCCTATTTTTCAAAACAAATATATATATATATATATATATATATATGTGTGTACTTCCTTATCTTAAAATCCATCTCTATGATAACTACCCTGAAATACACCATCAATATTATAGTGAGTTCTTACCTGCTGCTATTCAGGACAAAGTTGGAACTTCTTAAAGGCAGTATGTGGAGGTTCCATCTCGATTCATGTCGTCATGATCAGATTTCATTCCTATATACACAAACACTAATACAAGACTTCTGCTGGCTGGAGATGGCTACATGCTAATGTTTAGCATGCAAATACGCAACAAAATTAACATGCTTATGTTAGTATTACCACATCATAAACCCATATTTTAAAAATTGTAAATTTGACCTGATGATGACACTGGAGGGAATGTTAACACAAGTTATTACAATTCAACCTGAGGAGGACATGAGAACCTAAAAAGGGATGTGAAAATTAATATTAATGGCTGGAATGTCTAAAGGACAATTTGTTTATGCTAATTGCACCTCAATTAGTCGATCTGGAATCTGTGACATAAAACAGCAGCATTTGCCATTAACAACGTAGTTATCTGGCTCTTCAGCCAAAGCCGACTGACGCACTGACCTCCTGAACCTCATATAAAGACTCAACATCACAGCGACGACTTGAAAGTGGAGATGAGTAATAACCCATTACTGCCCACAATTAACTCAGAGACATGTTATCCACAAAGTCCGCAGGGGTATTTTGCTTCTCTTTAATGAACACAATCGGTCATTCACTGTTAAAAAGACTCGCTTGTAACAGGATAAGCTGCGGCATCGGCATCTTTTGACCAACAGGATATCGGATAACCTTTGACTGATGGGATTTAATGGACGCATGAGAGCATTTGTGAAACTATTACACAGGAATGTGTCTCGGTGACATGCATCAGAAGTCAGCGTCACGCAATTAAGACTGATATAGGATGTGCATGTTGCTGATGTGAGTGGTGAGGTTAAGCACCAGTGACCATCTATTTGTACTTTTTGCATAATCTTGCTCAGAGACGGACACACAGGTTGACAGAATGACACTGACGGACAGGTAATAATACACCCCTGCACTGTATGTAACACTTTAGTGCAGACAGCCTGTAGACGAGGCACCCTCAGGTTAACATTCCATTTCAGCTTCAGATTGCAACAATACGTCTCAATCTCCATTTGTTCTCTGATGTGTCAAAGACTTTACCTTTATGTCTGAAGTACTGTAAAATACTATTCTGACTCGTCAAAGAGAATGTTTTCAATATGGATACAGGTGGGTGAATTTCCTCCAGTCAGAGTGTCTTTATCAAACACTAGCAGCACCTGCGCTCGTCGCTCACCTCAGGGTATAAAATGATTCTCCTTTTCAAGGAGCGGAGGGAGAAACCGCCAACAGGTGCGCAGCTTACATCCTCCCATCCACCAAATCACACGGTTTGTATCAAAGCTTTGTGCTGAAGTAGGAAAGACACCCACAGCCCTTTTTTCACCCAGATGAACGAGATTGCTCAGAAACAAGCTTCCCTCTTATTTCATGAGACGAGGAGAAATATTTTGTGAAATATTTTGGGGTTTTAGCAGCTTTTATTGTGATTCTAGCCGCTTTTCACTGGAGTGAGATTCTGTAAAGTGTCACAAATGTTCAGAAGTCACGCCAAAACAGAGATCACATTCAGGTCTTCTTTGGTAAACCCACTATCAGCGCATCTCGCAGATGTCTGACCCTTAACTGAACCAATGCACGACTAACCTTAAATCCCAAACTAAACCCTCAAACTGCCCTTTAGACGTGCCTGAAAATAAACACTGACCACACTGTCTCAAATAGCCCTCGCCACAAAGCTGTAAAATGCAATCGGTCATCAGAAAAAGTAGCTACATGTCTGGACAGCCACCCCATAGACAGGAGTTTGACTTTCTGCCGTAGCACATGGACTGTTGCTGGTGGCCAGACGCTCGCTCCCTCCGCCCAGCAGGGTCGATGATGTGAGAGAACGGACTGAAGCTGGGTGTGTTTCTCTGTGTTACCAGTAATTTCATGTTGGTCGATGATCCGCCTTGATCCTATTACACACAAATAGTGTGTATATATACTTTATTCAACCACTTAGACTTGAATTCACACGTATTCCAGATGGGACTGGACGAATAACCTTCATTTTACTGAAAAGGATTTCATGACTAGAGAAGCTTTTGTTTATAAAAGGAGACGGTAAATTGTCTTTTCATGCAGCCTTTATGCTTGGCTGTTATTTTCTGCTGTGCTGGTTGTGCTGGTGTGCAAAAGAGGGGAAGGAGAGAGGAGATAAAGCACTTTGCTCAATTGCTTTTCTAGCAGGTTGTAGTTTTGTTAGTCGAGACTGAGAGTGAACATCAGGAGAATTCAACAAGTCTGTGAGCAAGCCGGTTAGAGAACTCCAAGGTCATAGATGGACTCCATGTTCCGTCAACTGACAATGGATAGATAGAGTCACGTCCAAGTCATGTGACTCGAGTCCAGGCCTCTGGTGTCTGCCGTTCACTGAGTGGCCAAGATCCTAATAGATTAAATGATCTTATCTGGTGAAGTACAAACAAGAAGCATTAGATGAAGTGCAATAGTGAAATCAACGTTAAGATATATTTTGTACATCTTGTGAAGATGGCCTGCAGGAGTAAACCTAACAGGAGCCTTGTATCTTGATATAGACACAGGAGCTTGGTCCTGGCTGTGGGGCAGCCTGTCATGTAGGACAGGGATCCCCTACGTTAATTATCGGTCTCTCATCAGGGGGTGAGAATGACCCTGGCTATATTAAACCCCTCACTGGTGTGGGATTCTTGAGATGCTCTGACCCCGCTCTGGCATTCACACTGCTGTCATAGTTCACATGCTTCTCCTACAATCCTGTTCATGCAACATCTTCTACACAGTATGTTGCAGTTTTCCCCCCCCAGTACAACACACAAAGACACGAAGGCTAATCCAATTCCAACTTTACAAACTGAACTTCAGCCCTCATCTGCACCATTGTGCACAGCTGCTCAGAAAACAGAGCGGACGCTTCATAACAACACTGGATAATTCTTGGAAAGAGGGTTTTACGCAACAGCTCGTGCATTCTCTTGGGATCTGTTTTGAATTTGAACATGAACTTCAGTTGCCCCAACACGCCCTGCCTGTACATCTCCGGAAAGCACTGAAAGCTCAGAGCGAACTGTCAGAGGATGAATGAGGTAATACTGTTACACCCTAAAAACAACACGTCAAGTGAACAGGAAAACAAAGCCGCCTTACATGAATAGAAGAAAAACATTGACGCGCAAAGTTACTGCAGTAACAGATTGAGCACTTATTCAGTAGTATCGCCTCTTTAATCTGTGTAATTGATGTAATTGATTTCCCTGGTGGTCTAGTGGTTAGGATTCGGCGATCTCACCGCCGCGGCCCGGGTTCGATTCCCGGTCAGGGAACCCCGAAGCCAGAAATGGTGGAAGGTTGGGCTTGGGGCTAGCAACCCCAACCCGTAAAAACGACATATGCTACGGAAACCGCAGAAACACCCCAACATGAGCCCAGTCTGACGTGGGGAGGCCAAAACAGACCTGGAGAAGACCAGTCGACAGTGAGGCGAAGACAACTGGACTATCGTGGGCCCAGCTGACTGCCCAAAGAACAGAGTCCGATGGAGGGGTGTGACTGCGGCTCTATGCTCCACCTGGAGCTTACAGGAATAAATAAAAAAAAAATTGATTCAAGACGATGGAGCGTTTGATAAGTCTCGTCTCAGGGTGACCGGGGTTAAGTTGATTAATTGGAAATATAGTAACGTACAAGATATAAAGGATCATTTCTTCATTCATCAATTTCAGCATAAACTAAATTCAGAATTCATCCTGTTTTCTGCAGTAGTTCAATGGATGTCAAAGAGCGCTGTTGCAACTCATCGAGATAATGTGATGAAAGCTTGTCAGTGGGTTTTTGGGCTCATTATAGTTTGACTATCATACAATCCATAAAAAAACGGGCTTGAAATCGTCCCATATTATTGTTAATCTAAACTCTGTGTTGCGTTCACTGTCATACATTGTTATACAATACAGGTTGCATTTCACATCATCATCTGTGCTATTATTTGTGGTTTTAGAAGGAAATTATACATGATGACACAACAGGTCTCAGCAGGCCGAGAAGCACATGGTAAATCCTCTGTCTGGTGTTTTCCACCCTGAAGAGACTGCCTGTTTCACTTTAATCAATATGCAACATGTCTCTCGTCTCGATAAACAAATGCAAACTGCACAGTCACTGCACTATTCTTGCATTAGCCAGGAAATACTGCACAGGGCTGACACCAGCCTCCTACCATTTACTGATAGATGTTCCTGGACTGAAGGAAAGTGTATTTACTGGCAGATCAGGCAAACAAGATACATATTTTATTTTGTTTGTGGCTGTTTGTGTGTGGGAGAGCGAGAGCAGTAAACAGTGGACAGTCCAAAGTGATGCAGCAGATGACAATCACAGTCTAGGCAAGTAGGGCAGAGAGGAGGTGGGCGAGGAAGGAGATGGGCCTCGCTGTTAAGTAAACCACCCACAGGAACATTTTAAAGCTGTTTTCAAAGACTCAACTGCACAGATTTCTGCAATGCGAAAAAACAAGCAGTACAATTATCTGGTAACACATCATGATGAACCAGCGGCGCCACTAGAATATTAATACACTGGCATGGAAAGAAAGGAGCTTGATTTCAAATATGTTTGCTACAATTTCACACATTTTGTGTAATACTTGGATTCGACCCATGAAAGCGAGGCAGTGGCCTTTGCTAACAAAAGATGTGAGAGACAGGGTGGACACATTTTGGCCTCTCTGTTGCACTTTTGGCTCTTGCGGCATTGTTATGGTCACCGGCAATCACTGGTTAGTGTTGTTTAGGCCAGATGTGGTCCAAATGTAATGAGCTGGGCTTGACACAGGTCAGATGTGGACCATATTAGGCGCATTTGTGGCAGCCCCGCCTTCATTCAAGGCCGAATGTGAGCCATCTGAGAACTGAAGATGTGGCCCACTTTAAGGCCACACATTCATTTCTATCTGTATCCGGTAGAAGTGAGCTTCCAAACACCCCCACATTGTCGGTTTCATGCTCCACCAGCTCTCAACCTGTGGGAAAACAAGTGACTTTCCTCTATGCGCTCTCCCTCTAACAGTGTGTGTGTATTTACCTTTAAATCTTTTACATAACGATCAATAAAAACTCATCTCACTTTGCTGACACAATCTTAACCTGAGGTTGATGGCAATGACCCGCAAACATTTAGATTCACAGCACATTTCTATTGATGGGGCTTCTGAATATTGACGGGCAAAAGCATCTTCATGCAAAAGATTACCCTGCTCTTCAGCCCTAGATAATCACAATTATCAGTGTGGACTGATAGACTGATACAGCAGAACTGCAAACTTTTCAGTTATACAACAGAAAAGTCTAATCGCCCTTGATTTTACCCTCTTGGGATAACCTGATGACTGAGAATAGACACAACACAAAGGCTCAGTTGTTTAACTCATTGTTAGCAACATGCTAATGCATTAATCAAACGTTACGTCCTTATTATAAACAGATTTTGTGTGTAAAAGAGTAAAGTATCATCACACAACACACAGAAGCACACGGTGATGGTAATGCCAATGACACATGATCAAATTACAAATTACTTAGCTATCTTCACAGATTATAATTTATTTAGTTATTCCCACATCAGCAGTGAATTAATGACGGCATCCTAATCCCATGGCCCACTGATCATTCAGACACTGGGAGGAACAGCAAGTGTCTACATAGCACTAAAAGAGATGTTTAAAGCGTCATCAAATATATTTGGTGGAGTGTTTGTGCCCTCTAGTGTCCAATTCTGGGACTTCCTGCAAAATATAAATTATTACAGCAACATTTCAAAAACCTCTGCTGGTAATGCATATTCTGGTCACAGTGTGAGTGTCAACTTACCACAATAAATGTTGGGACGGAAACTTGCTCAGGAACGTAATGAATGAGGGTAAAACATAGCATTTTATATTTCATATGATTGTATGATTAAACTTAAAGTCCCCTTCTTGTCAATAGTGTGTTTATCTTTGTTGTTCCTACAGTTGAGGATGTACGTGCAGAGACACTAGAAGGCTGTTTTCACATTTATTGATGAAAGTTTAAAGTTCATCAGCTTATTGACAATCTGATTTTAAGAGGCGGGCTAACAAAAAAAGATTTTTGACACACCTTTTGGAAACCAGTCAAGGTCCACTATTCAGCATACACCTAATTGATGTGGATACTTGAAGACTTGAGTGCAAAAACACTCTTATTGTTACATAGGAGACATCTTGTTAAAAACTTTAAGACCATTCTTCCTGCAAAGAGTATGACGGAAACACATTATATTGGACTTAAATGTATCTGTTTTTCATTGACAACATCTACAAGTGCTGAATATACCCTTTAGCACCTGTGATAGCTAACATTAATAATTAGTAATATGTGAACTTTAGACATACAGAGATGGAAGCCATGAGAGCTCAACTGTGACACAAAAGCACTCGATCACCCCTGGTGGCTGGTCGCAGTATCGTTCATAAGTCCCGCCCCCTTCATGATAGCTACCGGTAGACACTGATATATTTACTGGCGTTTGTTTGGATATTGAATGCAACAAGGTCGAGAGGGGATGTAACACTATCTTTCCAAAACCATGATTATATTTCAAACTGCAAAAATTAGTTGATTTGAAGTAAATTGATCATTTGTAATTGAGACAGGTGGGACCTCCTGGCCATAGCCCCAAATGACATCACCAGTGCATTAAGGCAGCGCCTATATGTGATATTTTGACTTAATTTTCATACATTTTAGTAATATTATTTTCGTATGCTATGGTAGCAGATCTTTAAATTCACGCTGTGTGTAAATATACAAACACCTGGGGTATTTTGTGAATGTGATACAATTTACACAGTCATATTTCTACTAATAGATTCCTGTAGCTGTATTAAAAATAGAAATGATCATACTGCCAGGGTGTCTCATCCCAAGACTGCCCTCTTATATTTATGAATCATGAGACTAAAGTGAAGTATAGCTGCTAGCAAAAGGTTGCGAAAGCCAGTTTAAACAAATCTGTATAAATGAATAACTGCTCCATAAAGATGATGTTGAATAAGGTGGATCTTTGTTAAGTCGGGTACATTGCGCTTTTACTTGTGGCGTTGAGGAGGAGCTCAGTTGTTTATTCATTCACGTCAGCCCCTCTTCCCTTCCCTTCCCTCCTTCCTGCTTCACACAACGGGCACCCACCGTTGTAACTGTTTTTTTCCCCACATTAAAATTAACCACAATCACGTCGCCACCATAAACCGATTTTGGAACCAGGTGAGTTATGATGTTCCGTTTCTCTTTAGCGATAGTAGAGGATAATGTTGCCGCCGGAGCGTTGACTTGTCCGGCCCGGCGAGGCGGAGTGCTTCAACCGTAACTTATTAAATTCCTCCTGACCAGACTACAACATGTAACATATATATGGCGCTTTTACCGCCTGTGCTTGTTCAACGGCGGTCTTCCGGTGCGGGTTTTTTTGCGCAACGCCGAAAACCAACGGTCGATGTAGGTCAGCAACTATAGTCAAAATGTCGTCTTTTCTTTTTTTACTTCCACATTCTCTCATGCCACTAACAGATGGCGTCGAGAGGGGGGATGGAGAGGCTGTGGAAAGGAGGCGCATACGGGAGTAGGGGCGACACACACCAGGCCACATTAGCCCGGTCTGCCCATCACTAATCTTTATCCCGAAACCTGCCTCTTCGTGCCGAGACAGCGGATGTAGGCCCGTCTTCAACAAAGTTTTTGCTGTTAAGTTCGCGGGCCTTGTCTTTTTTAAAGATACAGCACAAGTTTTAGCGGGATATCGGTGTATTTTCGTGCTTGCTAGCCGTGTGTTCATGCTATGCTCGCCTCGGCCAGCTGTGGTGCACGCAGCGGCCACATTTCTGCTTTTGACAAGCTGCACCGCAGCAGATAACCTGTAGCCCGGGCTGCTTTGCTCCTCTGTGGAGGGCAGACTAGCTCCGGCTAAGCTGTCAGAGATCACTGATAGGCCACAGGTATCATCTAATGAGAGCAGTGCATCTCCTACTATAGCTGTCATGCGAGGTGAAAGTCCAGTGTGGCTACCTGGCTGCGCACATTGCTCTCGTTTTGCGCAGTTTCGTGTATTAGATGCAAAGCCAGATGAGTAATAACAAGTCAGACCTCTTGCAAACCTTCTGCCAACCAGTGTCATATCTAAAATATGGATGTTGCATACAGCCAGGGACCTGTAAATAATCAGTGTCAGTGCATGTAATTAGAAACACTCCCTGCTCTTGTGGTCTGTTGATCATCTGATTGATGGTCATTTAGATGGAAGTACTTAAATGACTCTGCTGTGATCACCCAGGTGGACCTGTCATTAAGATCTGCCCTGAGTTATCCCATCACAAGTGGACAGCAAGTTCAGTTGAGGTGTGACGGCACGCAGAGTCACATTCTTATGGAAATGTAAACTCAAATGTCGCCTCCGTAATTGTCATTAGCCTTTATGTCAAGGACTCTTTATTCACTGTAGCTGTAGAATTGAGTGACTTGCCGTATGGCTTGATGATGGTGGCTTGTCAAGTGGCCTGATGTTTCCTGACTAGAGTCCCCTCCACCTGCAATAAGTGTTTCTCTTCACTCTTTCTGAGCTGTTGAGCAGCTGACCAGCTGGTGCCACATCACCGATTTGAGTGCACAATAGTTTTGACTTCCACTGTTTGACGATAATATCTCTGGTCTGTTTGTGCTCGAAGGCCAAATATGCATTTGCTTTGCAAACTTGCTGTCTCTCAGCCGGCTGCTATATTTGTCGTGTGTTAACCTTGTTTTAAATGTCTGCCTTTTCATCTATTGTGCCCGGTGATGAATCATACAGGCATTCTTTATTGGCACTTAATTGGCTTCGTTATTAGTATTGTCAAAAGATAAGGATGTGTGTGATGATCCCCGAACTTTTGATTTCATAATAGTGTACTAGGAAATATCAAGATTAATAAATAGCACTAGCAAGCGCTCAAGAATTCAGCCTCAAATGTTTGACTACATTCTTAAAAATATTTTGGACATCTTGAGATGCATTCATTGTGATGAATGATGAAGATGAGTTTGGATCGATAATGTGTTAATATGCTGCTGCAGTTACTACACAATCTGTATGCTACTCAAGGGATTATCAGCCATTCCTTCATGGATCATCAGCAGCAGGGAGATGCTGTTGTCCAGCAGGAAGAGAAAGAACACATCAGGACATAATCTGAATATTAGTGAGATACTGAGTCGACCTTACAGCGTGCTAAAATTAGACGCATCTCTTGTAAGTGAAGATAAGTGAAAATTAGTCCTTTCAATTGTTATTCTCCTGTATCAGCATGTGTGAATGTAGCTGTGGTAAAAGGTTTAGAATAGCTGATGATGGTGTCAGCACATTGCAGCGCTCTGCTCTGCTGCAGGCAGGGTTAAAAAAAAAAAAAAAAGAGGCTGATGTTTCTGGAAGCAAAGAGGCCTAATGTGTAGGGCCTGTTGGTTACATTCTCGCTCAGCGATCTCTAGTATGTAATGCCAGATTCTTTTGTGCTGTACGACTGGAACTTGTTTCACTGCCACAAAGCCTGCAGCAGTGACGTGTTTGTAACAAACACCAAATTCAGCTTTGTTGTGTTTATGCCCATCCAATTTCTATGATTTAGGGTAGATAAAATATTTGGAACACCTCCTGGTATACATCCAGAAGAAAGACTCAGATACAACCATAAAAACAAATCAACAGCTCTATATATCTGATTCCATAAAACTTTGTAATCCTAATGAAGGGAGGATCAATAGCAGGGTGGTTGTATTATACTTTATACTAAACATGTCAGTGCCTTTTATTGTTGTGGCTAATCGGCGTAGCGTGAGTGTCCTCTTTCATAATAACTGCGACTTGCTATTTTTTCCTAGAGTTGTTCAGTGTTTACATGCTGTTTTTAAGTGAAAAAAGGATTGTGCCAAATGTGTAATCATAAATGACAGACTGTTTGACCGCCAGTTAAACTTACTTCCTCACTAGAAACGTTTCGTTTTAGAGACTGTGCACTTAACCAAAGACTCATTTGCGCATCATTCAGTTGTAATTCTTTTCAGTCATGATTGATGTCAAACTGCAAACATTACGCTACCTGTTTGCTGTTACATAAGACTACAAATTGATCTTTTAGAAGCATAATATGAATCTTTGGTGCTGTGCCTCATGCAGTGTATGTAGTCTGAGTTTTTAATAGGCAACTCCAGTATGTAATGCTTATTAGGTGCAAGTCATGCCTGTCAGCTTTGGTCTCGCTGCCGGTCTGGTTAAATGCAGTCCCCGCCAGCTTTTGCTGTGTGAAGTTGCTAATAGTTGTCTGGTGAGTCAGTTTTGGGCCCGTCAATCCTCCAAAATCCTGCTGAATTCTCAGTGTGCAAAAGATTAGCTCCGTTGAACTTATTTTTCTGCAGTGCAATCTGCTAATTATTTCATGCTGGATATTATTTTTGAACATTCAGTCGTTGCTCGCTCTTCTGTTATTGTATCCTGATTTTTAGCGTGTTTGTGCATGGAGTCATGGTAAGACTATAATCATATAGGCTGACATTTGCAAAGTGTTTTGGCGTCGCATAGTTAATCATATTCAGTGTTAGCCTTTAGCTTTCAGGCCTGTGCAAGCCTCTGTTCAGCTAGCACACCACCACTTTCCAGAGCAGTGGCCCAATTCATGCCACCTTAAATGTACAGTCATTTTCAGCTGTGTGATTGTGTGCACAAACTTGAAATGTGTATGTACATGCTTATTTTTCTGCTCTCTCGTCCCCCTCCTTCCTTACATGCTGTCCCTGTGTGTCTCCGTATGTCAGGCTTTTATCTTAGCACTATGCAGCACTCGGGCGCTGGCCAGGTTACCTCAGTTCCTTCGTTAGTGATGTATGTTAAGCTGTGCTGCATCTCTGCATGGGTGGTGTTATCCTCCAGGGAGTTCAGGACAGAACAGCCATTTTACATTGTTGCTTTGATTGACACCTGGTATTGCTCAGCCCTTACTGCCGATATCTGGTTTACACACCTAAATGAGGGTGGCTGGGTTAGTTAAAGTGAAAAGGAATATGAATTTATGGGAATCGGGTTGAAACAGATTATTTTTGTATATAAAATTCTTCAAATGTTGTATGTTCAGCACAAGAAATTAATCCTTAAGTGTATTTTCAAATGTTCACCTGATAAATCTCCCTAAAAGCTGAGAATCAGCTGCACATGTGATGGCGGATAATTTACTTTCACATTTAAACAGAGAAGTTCAATCTAAAACATGCTGCGAGTGCTAAAATTGAGGCTGGTGTTACTAAGGTAAATCAGATATGCTGAGAATGTTTCCTTAAGGGATAATTTGGCTTCATGTCAATGATGGAAGACAAAAGATGTGACACTGAAGTGCAGTATTCTGTCTTTGCACTTACTTATGGAATTGTTTTTGTGTGCACATGCTGCATACTTTGACACCTTGTGTGTCTTGTTGCAAGGTGATGCTGGCTCTAACTGAGCTTTTAAATATAGACTCAACGATGAGCTCATTTCCCCTCTATTCAGCAATCTGGATGGGAAAAGATATCATGGGTAAACAATAGCATCAGTAAATGTCCATATCCAAGAATCCACTGTTCAGTTGTAAAGGGTCAGATGAAGAACAGGGAGCTCAAAGTTCATCCAGGAATTTCACGTTTTCGGTTTAGCAAGCCTCCTCCCTGATGAAGTATTTCTGAGCTTGAAACTAGATATCAATCTTGAGGAGAATGATTGATTGTGTGGTAGATCTCCAGATTATGAGGAACAAACATTTCTTGTTTCAGCTAATTAACCTTGTCCTTGTATGTGTTATGAAATATTTTCCCTCCCTTCATCTGGGTTGAATCAGGGTCCCGATGACCATGCCACATGTTTATTAAGCTAGATCTGTTAGAGAGAAGTTTTGGGGAAAGACTCCATAATGAAGAAATTCTAGGGAAGACACTGAAGGAGGAAAAGATGTGAAGGAAGTGATGAAAAAGGGTGTAGGAAATGAAGGAGAGAAAACGGAGCAGGTGTATCCATGGAAACATGAAAAAAGAGTGATGGGAGGAAGGAGTTGGGAGGAGTTCTGTAGTTTGAAACTTTGAAGCACCCAAACAGATTGGTTGGCCCACAGCAGCATATAAACAGCTGAGGTTTGTAGAGACTAAACAGAGTTTGTCTGGCCTTGATATTTAATGATACTAATATAATTTAATCTGTAATGGATTTGATGCCCTACAAGTTATGGTTTTAACAACGTGGCTATATACATATTACATTTTCCAGGTTCAACCTAAATGAGTCCGAGCGAACAACTTGCAATCATTTCAGAATCTCCTCTTGCTCGCTGATTGATTGTCCGGCTGACATTCATGCTGCAATCCACCAAAAACAGAATAGAAGAAGACAAAGCATTGTGCAGGCAAAGAGATGTTCTATAGTTCTTAGAAGATGTGGACATCGTGGATAATTTACCAGCATGGACCCAGCGTATTGATCAGTGCAGCCAGTCCCTGCCACTCCCTGTCGCTCCCTCCATCGATCTTCCCTGTACGTGCTCCAATATGTTCAACACTTGCTGAGAAATATAGCTCTATACATTATGGCAGAACAACTGTATAGTCTGTGTTGTTCATGAGCCACTCACTGTAATCTGCCTCAGAATATTCAATTCTTCAGCGGCGGTGTTGGCAGGGCAGCCAGAGCAAAGTTTGACGCCCTCGCTGCTCCGTGTGTGACTGTACAGTAGGCAGGTAGTAGTACATCACTGTGAGCGCCGCCTCTGAAATAACACATTGAAATTTGATTTATTGTCTTTGTAAAAACTATCAATTATCGCTGCTTTAAATACAACGAATGACATGAAAGATGGCACTTCTAGCTAATACTTAAGACTTCCTGTTCTTCTGTAGTTTGGCGGACTGTGAAGAAAAGAGTCGAAGTTTATGGGTCACTGAACTACGGGTCAGTACAGTTCGATGTGTGACCAGTGGTGCTTGACCTTGGCGTTCACCGCTTCTATTCTGCCATTTCAAATGAAAATAAATTGGCTATTTCTGAGCTGGAGCTGCTGTTGATGTTGGCTGCATGTGGGTTTAAGTCGAGGGCTTCCTACTTCCATAGTTCTGATTCACGTGACAACCAGCAGGTCTTTCTGTTTTTAGGTTTATAATGATGCAATGAAATGTTAGAGGATTGCATTTTTGTTTCAAACAAGGAATCGATGAGGCTCATTAAATAATTAACAGAAATCTTCGTGCACCAGTAGTCACTCATTTCAAATGAGCGGTCAGAAATGAGGTGTAACCGTTCTTAGAGATATTATGACGAGAGCCAACGAATTACATAGTTTGTTCTATTTCTGTATAACCTGTGTTGTTTTTTTTGTGAGTTATCTTTCAATTCACACTTCAAACCAACGCAGTGTGAGTGTGTCAAACTTTTCTCATGTCCTGGTTGGGAGCTGTAGCATAAACTGATATATATTACCAAACTTTAACAACTTTAACCCAACTTTAAACATCTTTCATTGAACTGCAGGACTGTGAAAAACGGCATTAAAGAATTTGCTTTACCGACATCTCACACATGATCACAGGTTATTATCAAGCATGTATGTGAAAAGTGACCTGGATGTAACCACGACAGCGAGAGTAAGTTTGTGCCTCGTTCCTTCCTCTGGAAAATGAACGAGATTACAGAATAAAGTGCTTTGGAGAGTGTAAACCTCCGCCAAGGTCCATGTAATAAATCCCTGAGAATCTAATGAAAACGCCAGGATCTGCCCCCAAATTTAATTGGTTCTTCCTTGGCCCATGGTCCACCCCTTCGCCAAGTCTCATGAAAATTGGATGTGCAGTTTTAGCTTCTACCCCCACTGACGCACATAAAGACGAAAAACTAACAAACGGCAATGGAAACATAATCTTATAAACTTTATAACATTTAATATTCAGCCTTTCTTTTCACTAATGCACACGATTAAACTAAAAATGCACCCCCGAATATTCGCAGTGGACGTTCTGTGGGGCTGATTGTTACCTCGGGGATGTTATAAAAATGATTGGGGACAGCACCAAATCCTATTGCATTGCTCTCAGACCCTGTTGGATTAGCCTTCAGGGATATGCTGGACTAATTAGCATATTCAGTTTAGTTACCCCGATGAGTAAGCAAACAATAGCAGTCCATGATTTAGGTCCTGCAAGCAGACATTTTGAGTGTTGATGGACAGTTTTGTGATGCATCCAGAATCATATGCACTTGTCCACCCTTATTGTCAGTTGATTGAGAATAGTCTATCAGCAGCTATTGTATGAGTGAGGGAGACTGACAGGCTGTTCGGCCTACTGAATTAGTGATTTCAGTACCCTGCTGTAGTAGAGGATTGCAGGCTGACAACATTGGTGCACAGTGCTGGTTTCAATGATTTACCAGTGCCCCTATAAAACAGGCTCTGCAGACCTGATCCATCTGATCGAAGGAGCTGCATGTGAGAACACAAATGTCAGAATCAGTGGAATCAGATATTAAATGGACTTTACCCTGCAAGTCTCTGAAGTGTCCGATTGAGTCACTTTGTGAATAGAGTCAATAGAGTGTGTAAGCATGTTGTTGACGTTTGTGTCATGCAACTGGAACAAATTGAGACAACATTCAAATATCAGATGGTGAAGACGAAGGGCCATTTACCCAAAGACAGCATCATGTCTAACCGGAGAGATGACTGGAATAGGGAGCCTCTGTCAGTAAGGGCCAATGCCTAGAACGCCAGAAAAGCTCAAGGTAATGCAAGAGACTGTTGTTTATTACCAATTACGGACAGGCGGACATTGTCTGGAGTCCTTATGAGTGGGCGGCTGAAGGGTAACAGCTATAGCATGTTCACGATGTGACTCAATGGGTCTGTGTTGGCGCACCATCTTTAAAGGTCAGCTCTGAGATTTTTAGCTGTAAACTGAGGTTGGAATCCAGAACCGGTTTGAGTAGAGAAACGGTTTCAAATTGTCCGATCCATAGAGATGTTGTGCTTTCCAGCTGCTGGGAACTTGCAAACAAAGAGTCTTGGTGGAGAAGAACAGAGGAAGAGGACAACAATGCTGGTTGTAATGTCTGTAAGATGATTGTTTAAAGTCCTGGTGGAAACACCAGCAACTTTCTGAACGCCGTGGGCTTAAATTCAAGGAATGCCATGTGTTCGATACTCCAGGCAAGAATGATGCTGCTTTTCAACCAATCAGCACCTTCCTTTTATAGGAGAAGTATTCTATTTATGGTACAATAACTGAAGCACCACGCTAGCAGGCTTAGTTGATATTGTTGTTCTCGGTACACTGAAAACATTTCAAGAGGGATCAATAATGGCATTGGAAGAAAAACAAATTCCCATCTCGTGTTCTGAACAGGACGTCATTTAAAAAGTGAGTCAGTGCTCCCTGTTGGATCAACTATGTAACTGCTACACTTTCAATGATGTCAAACATTTTGGGGTGTTTCTGCTCAGTGTGTGGTTACTTATCGGCTGGCATATATACTCGAATATCTGTGGAGATTAAATGATGAAACGTCGATTCTGTTTAACCCCCCAACAGTTCAAGCAACCTGTTTGGTAATCGGGGCCTAAAATCCTGTCCGAACACATCACAATGTACCTGAATGCAACCTCAGTGATTGACAGGGTGATTACAGCTGATGCTGCTTTATGAGATGTGTGTGTGTGTGTGTGTGTTTGTGTGTGTGTGTGTATTAGAGGAAGAACATTTGTAAAAACCAACAATCACTTTTTTGTGCTCTTCCTCTTCTTTTGCTGCAGCCATGTTTGTGAAGCCACAGAATAGAGTGAGATATGCGTTGTGCTCTTTTTATCCCTCGCTTGCTCCCCTTTTTTTTCTACCTCTTTCTGTTTTTCTCTCTTCCCCTCCCCCTCTTTCTGTTCCTCTCTCCTCCTCGCTCTCATTCTTCCTGCCTCTCTCTCTATCTCTCTCTCTCTCTCTCACTCGGTTTCCATCAAGCTTCACCTCTCCCTCCCTCCCTCCCTCCCTCCCTCCCTCTCCTCTCTCTCTCTCATTGCCTCTCCCTCTTTCTTTCTCTCTTCCTCTCTCACGTTGCACACTGCCCCTCCCTCCCTCTCTTTCTCACTCACGTTGCTCCATGCCCCAGCTCTCTCTCTCTCTCTTTTTTTTCTGTCTTGCTCTCTGTCTCTCTCTCTTTATCTTGCTCACTCACTCTTGCTCTCTCTCTCTCTCTCTCTCTCTCTCTACATCCTCCCCTCCCCCACTGCTGCCTCTCATTTTCTCTCTCCTCTTTCACTCCACCATTTCACTCACTCCCTCACTCACTCATTTACTCCCCCTCCCATCCCTGTTCTCTTTATCTCCTCCCCTTCCTCCCCCTTTCATTCCATGCAATCATCTGTTCTCTCTCTCTTTCTGCTTCCTCTGTTATTCCCCCATTTTGTCCTCTGCCATTTCCCCTCTCTCTCTCTCTTTCCTCCATGTTCTCTCTATCCTGTTGTCTGCAACTCTCCCCAATGACATTTTATTATAAAAACTTTATTAACACAAATGTTACATGTTAATCTGATTACTGTAATAACTGAAACATGTCAGTGCAACCATTCAACACCGTTTATATTTCTATAATCTGATTCCATAGTTGGTTCTTATTTAACCCTTCTATCGCCTGTTTCCAGTAACAGTCGGCCTCTAGCCGAATACCCAAAACGATGTTGTTTGTGTTTGCTTCTGTTCAACAAGTGGCTAACTTGCTGGGCTGCCAAACACCCTTGAATGGTCATCATCCTCTTGGGAAACTAGATGGACCAGGTGACTGCCTCACCTCTCGGGGTTACAGACATGTCGGCCTCGGCGGGCGGCTGCTGCGGGACAGCTGGAGATTAAAACAAATGGTTGCGCCTGGACTAAAAGGATCCGCTGGCGTTAGACATATAAACACTTTTGTATACGATTTTCATTTTCATCTCAGAAGCTCAAATGACTCACGTCAGAACATAAACATCATCAGGAGAACTTTGCCTGAATAAGTTAGTCTGAGATTATCAAACTTATAATTTACCACATTTTGGTTGGTACAAAAAAGTATTGAGGGTTAATTGGGCTGCAGCTAAGGTTCATTTTAATAATTATTCATTTAATGCTTTCTAAATTGAATTATTTTGTCTATTAAATGTCATAAAACAATGATGAAGTCCGATGTGGCCGTCTTGTTTTCCTGTTAAAGCCTCTATATCCTTTATAGTTATCCTTCTTTGCTTTTCTTGACAACCGCTCGTCCAATCTATTTCACACCTGGCATGTGTATCAATTACCTTCCAAGGAAGTGAGTTGGAGTGAAGTTGTTTGGATGCTCCTCATACTTTGGCCAGAGGTTGCTACACGTCCGACCCAGTGTCCAACTTACCGTACGTGTCACAATGCAGTTGTACTCCAAATATTGACTGGCTGCTGGCTTGACTATCAAGCTCTGATTAGCGGCTAGCTTGACCGCCCAGCTGTCCCACCATCTATTTTACCACTGGGGTGAAAGTACATAAGTTAATAATCGAATTGAAGTTATGGTTTAATTGTTCTGCAGCGGCTGGCTCCACGTCAGCTGAGAGTTGGTCAAACTCTCTGTGAGAGAGTTTGGGATGAAGGCGAACACATCCAGCTGTGTTGGGGGTAGTGACATGCTCTACTGTCTCTTATCATATACATCTGTTGCATCTGGATCCAGATCAAACAGAGTGGCCACTTTTGGTCAGATATCAGCTACCTGGTCTCTTTTGATTATATCTGTAGGAAACTCCAGGGAAGCATGCTGAAGTCACACATTTTGCTCTTCATCTAGAGATCTTGCTGCAGGAACAGACTTTGTAGCTTTGTCCTAAGTTTTCTGGCATTCACAAAACTGCATGTAACACTTCTAGTGCAATATGCATGTACTGGAAAATGTCTTGGCTGAAGCTGCACAGCAGAGCTCCGAGACTCTTTACTCTCTGCTAAATCTAATTGGATAACATTTTGTTTTCTGTGTTTTTGGGCCAAATGTTACTTGCATGTTTGAAATAGTTTGCCTCTTCTGATCATGTTAGTTCTTGATCAACTCGTTCTTCTAGCTGTGATATGTAAGGCACACCCCCACCAGGCCTTTTACGTACCTGCACTGGCAGCGATCTATTTAGTTCCCTGTCGATGGAAAAGTATCTATGTGATCATTGACGACGATCCAAACGAAGAACAGACAAATAAATTAGCCTTGGAGGGGTGGAGCATTGGCCAAGGAAGGACCCATTAGATTCTCAGGCCCATCCAGATATTCTGATCTAATTCCATAGGAAATATTACATGGACCTTGGAGGTCCTTGCTCTCCGAGAGCCTTTCATGTTTTATTATTGTAACAAGCAAATAATTCTCTCGGGACACACTGCAGCCCTGCAAAATCCACAAACGCCTGTGCTGTGAAACAACCACAAAATAAAGTGCAAAGAAAGTTAATCCCCTAAATTCTTGGCTTCATCTTGTGTTCATGGTGATGTACCGGCATTGTTTAGACGTTCACAGTGTCCTCCTCATAAATAAGGCAAAACAAATCTCTTGTAACGTAGTTGTAATTCTGTATAGTTGAAACTGTCTCAATGGATCGAAGCTATGCTTTTCACATTTTTCCTTTATGGTTCCAAGCAGTAGTAATTGATCCTTATTTTAGTGGGAATTAATACTTTTTACCTATCCGTCTCCTTCACATTTGGATGTCACTTTGTCAGATCCACAGAATGTCAAGTAGTGCCCGATAGATATGTATGTCTGCTGATATTATTGGCTGATATCAGACACATCTGTACCGGCATCGGTATCAGCATATAAAATAACTTTTTCTTAATTCAGCCCACACTGCTCAACCAAAAACAATAAGCAAATACAATTTTAAATATATCAATTATTTTTTCCAGTACATGCTGATATCTGCCAATGGTAGAGGGCTGAGTGGTAGATGACTGACAGCCATCGGTGATGGATGATGGGTAATGGCATCATCAATCCTCCCAACCCTAATGTAAAGAATATGGGTCAATACATCATCATAAGATGTTTCTTAGTATAAGTAACGGCATCTGTTTCGCTGTAGTCTCAAGTGACCACTTGTTTTGTCCCTTGATGAATATAAGCTGGTTCTTCCACATCACTCTGCAGCCATATTGTTTCAATCTATTTAGCCCTCATGAGCGTCATGTGAGAATATATTTCTATACTTGTGGTCTGTGACGGAGGCGGGGGGGCGTGTTTGACTGGTTTTAAAGGAAGATGATCTGATGATCATCAGATCACTTGATCAGTGCAATCTTATTTACTTCTCCTGAGGTGTCTCATTCTCTCTTTTGGTTTTAGAGCTCTGTGATTCTCAGGTTTGGTGTAGTCTTGGTTTCATCATTAGCAGGATATGCGTGACCTTTGTGGACTATCAGGCCACTGGTGGCACGTTCTCACTATCTCATCTCCTCACGCATACATAATTTGGCTGGTGGAAAGATGACGTGAAAAAGTTAATCACACCTCAACCTAGACGTTTACTGAGGTGTCAATCAACATCCCAGTTTGTGTGATTGAGGCGAGGAGAGAGATTCATAGGGCTGTTTGATACATTATTAGCATCATGCATTCATCCCTCTTTCAACTCTCCCTCTGTTCCTTCCCGTCATCCGTCTTCCATTTCTTTTTCTTTTACCGCATTCTGCTCCTCTCTTCCCATCCCCCTCCATCTCTTCCTCTCTCTCTCTCCCATTCTGTCTCTCCACTGTCTCTTCCTCCAGTATTCTCTCATTCCACTCCCTCCTCCTCCTCCCTTTCTCTCTCCATCCTCTCTCTCTTCCATTCGCTCTCCTCCCTGTCAGTCACCATCCATCTCTCCCTCTCTCTTCTCCTCTTAGCCTTTCCTATCAGATACTTCTATCTAAGTCTGTGCCCGTCAGGATCTTCCACTACTTTTCCACACTCATAAAGCTTAATTGATAAATGTCAGTGACAGATACAGAGGCGTGCACACACACTCGGAGTGTAGATGGAGGAGCAGGAATAAACAGATAAAGGTGGAGAGACAGACACGGATCGGCAGAAACAAAGAGACAGAATGACTGACGGAGATAGAAGAAAGGAGGGTGAGTGAGGAAGCGAGACAGCACGATGGATCCATAATTACAGACCGATATGATTTTATTTGTGTGTGTGTGTGTGTGTGTTTGAGATGATCATTCATCACCAGACTATCATCCAGCCTTGTGTGTCAGTGATATATTAGTGAGTCTTTGTCTTTAAACCAACCAGACACTCATTTGTTGGAAGATTGTTTGTTTGTTTGTGCTGGTGTGACCAGAGTCACTACTGTGTTGAAGGAGGAGGAGGAGGGGCATGTTAGCTCCGCCTCCCCCCTCATCCCTCATGTATAAATAGGAGCCGACCACAGCCTATTCTCACTCAACACTCGCACTGAAGAATGAGATCCTTAAAGCACCTGAAGCCTCACAGCAGGAGGAGCGTGGTGAGTTTATTGGCCGGGCGGCAATTAGCTCTCTCTCGCATCACGTTGGTGGTAGTTTGCTGAGGCGGCGGCGACGGCCAACACGGGTTGATCACAGCTGAAAGACAGAGCTTATTTTTGAGATTGTCTTTGTTTTTAAAGTTGCCATCATCTTTTTTTTTTTCTCCCCTTCTAAATTGAAGAATTGTCTGATCTCGTGATTTCCTCTCCAGCAGCTTGAACAAACGTCCTTCTCTCTCCAACTCTTCCTCGTCTTTTTTCACTTCACTATTTTATCTTTCTCTCTGTCTGGCTTTCATTTTGTCATTTTCCTCTGGTCGCTCACTGCCTCTCCTCTTCTCTCCTCTCCTCTCCCTCCCTCCTTCCATGTCTTTCTTTCTCCCTCTCCCTCTTGCTCTCCCCTGCCTGCTGCCTCACTCTCACCCTCTCACTCATTCTCCCTCCCTCCCTCCCTCCCTCCCTCCCTCCCTCTCTCTCTCTCCCTCACGCTCCAATGCAGGTAGCTGCAGTTTAGTC
>CAAKHC010018925.1:234209-253195 GCA_901007825.1 Macroramphosus scolopax
CATATCTCAAACACTTATAAGGGATGTCAAGAAGAACTTTGTTCATGTTTCCTCAGTAAGAACTTTCTTGTTCATTTTTGCTTTCTGTAATTTTAATGAAAAACATGTTTTATCTTTGCCAGAAAACTCCAAACGTTTTGAGTTGGTTATACACCAGTCGTACTCTAATATGATCTACTTTATTCCCCAAAACATATTTTTTATGGCTGTTGACAGTTCTTATGGATTGATAAAACAGATGTCAATATCCCCTCAGTAAAAATATGTGAAGAAAATTAAACCGTAATTTTCAACTTTGTTTTATCCATAATTCCCATTTGTGTTCTGAAAATATATGCATACATTTGCACATATCTAATTAGATAATACCTCATTCAGAAAAGAATTTCCCTGAAAAACAATCCAAATATAAGTAATCAACTAGTGTCATGGGGATTAATTACATGGTCGGATGTTGACATTATTCATCTGTAGCGCTTCGCCTTTACTTAAATGTATATTCGTTTTTCATGTTTTTATGTCAGTCAGGGCAGGAACTCATTGAACAGTCAAACAAGGTAAAACATTATGTGTCCCACTAACCGGCAGCGTAGCCTCAGAAATGTCTACATCGTGATAGAACTGTGTTCTTTAATTTTCCAGACGTTCTTCCAGAGATGGAAAGCCAGGGGGAGTATGAAGGACAGAACTTCGGCTTTACATCACCAGATAATATGGACAATGGTGGCTCCCAGAACCTCACTAAACTCACAACAGCCAATATGGACGACATGGAGGAGTATTACAACTTTGGGAAGGATACAGGCAGCTACACTACACCTTGAACGGTGACGGACCTGGTGTTTTTGTTTTGAAGGAAGTAACAGAGTTTTCGTCAAGGCTTCGGGAGACACGGGGTTTACTTTAAGTTTCAGCCTCCCTCCAGAAGAGCCAGGACTGACTGACTCTTGACGGGAGGCCCGGGAGGAGGCGCACCTCAGAGATGTTTCAGCCCTGCGGCTGATAAGCGGAGACACTGTTGACATGGTGTGAAGCTCCTTTTTTTTTGGGATTACTACGCCTCGGACTCTCTGGCGGACAGTCAAATCTGTATGTTGTGTGTACGTATCACCTATCTGGGAAAAAAAAGAAGAAGAAAAAAGTCGCCGAGCCATCAGTTACATTTAATGTGATAGAAATGTGTCTACCATTCTGCCATTCACAACCAATGTATGCCCTTATGTTTTTGACTGAAAGTGCCAGTTAGATACGTTTTGCAACTAAGCTTCCACCGTGTCAGCTATTTACTCACTATATATCGAACTTTTGATACATAGTCACAACATACTCATAGGTTTGAATGCTCTTACGTAACAATTGTACTTCCCTGTTCCTGCCCAGCCTCCAGTTTAAACAGGCTGGTCTTTCAATGCACGTGTGCTTTTGCACGGGACATTGTAACCTCTTTCACGCCAGGGCATTTACAACCAAAGTTGCTACTGTCCCATGTCGGCTGATACCAGAAAAACAATGTGTCCGGAATGGAGGAGCCCGCTCACTGTACAAATGTTCCTGCAACAAGTTTACCCTTTTTTTTTTTGTTTCACATGGTTTAGTTTTATATGAATAATCTATCCCGTGTAGTGAATATACCGCTCTAGTTTTACCGAGTGAACAATACAAAGCACTTTTTCATTGAGACCTGTCATTTTTTTTCCGGAGAGAATAAGAGCTTGTGGTGGGGGGGGGAGTGAGATCGGAGAATCTTTCAGACACCCGTAATGAACGGCAATATTAGTAAACGCAAACAAGATATGCTTTCTCAGTAGGTTTTTTGTAAACTGCAGTTTTTCTTAATATTTCGCCGTCTGTTCAAATGCAACTTGAGGAATGAGCAGTTTGTACGAAGAATCCGATGTCGGAGTTTTTTTTGTTGTTTGTGGTTTCAGCACTCTTCAATCCAGGTCTGATTTCACTTCATTTTCAATTCAGTTCATGCAGAGAGATGTCCCCCCCCCCCGCCCAATGAAAAATGGAGTACATATCCATTCTGTAAATTTAAAAGATGAGTGCTGTGTCAGTAGCGAATAATTTGGACCTTTTTGTTACACTTTGAAGTGATTGAATTGAAAATGGACTGATGATGGTCCTGCTATTCATGATTCAGTTTTGGGGAATAGAGTCCGCTCCCCCTGTCCTGCCATGCAGGTCAGCCTTGATATGCACACTAAACCAGAGGAATGGTCTACCAATTCTTTTTTTGAGATGAGGAATATCAAACTGAGACCTCATGGAAATTGACCATGAATTATTTAATAAAGGTTCTCTAGTTTAAATGAGGGAGACTGGTGTGTTAATCTCTTTCTGTTTGGGGGAATTCATAGAGGTATGTCATTCGTGCTCCTCCCGGGTGAACTTATTCACCATAACTTTTTTATCCAGCGTCATCATTGGAGCAATTATATCTGTTTCAATACTTTACTTTTACTGTTTACATGTAGAACTAATAACATTCCTATGAACCTCAGTTCAACTTGCTAATATTAGTGAGCTATCATGATGATCTAAGATAATCAGCATTGCGCCTGTGGTCTTTCTGAGCACCTCAGCTTCGGTCTGCTTCACAGGGTTTTACAGGGCTTGCATTGTAAATCATTTCCCAGGACGTGAGCGATCAATTTTCTTGGAGATATGACTCTTTTATGTCTGCGGATCATATTACATAGGAGGTTCACCCTGGAAGAAATTTTAAAAAAGGGGTAATCTAAATGCTAATTTCTGGTCATTTTTGATGAAGGGAACTTGTTCAATTTCTTAGGCTCTTCAGTGACGAGGGAGGAGAGAGAGAAAGTTAGCCAGAAGACTTTAGGTTCCCACATGCTTTTTGTTGAGAATGAATAGTAAAATAACTAGACACACTAAGCATTAGTGCTTGCATGTCTGCATACTCAGTTTGCCCCAATTAGATATTCACACAAACTTCCTTAACACTTGTCTTTCCGTACTCTCCTTTAGTGACCTTTAGTTTGATGTACAAGCCAAAATAAGGACGCAATTCAGGTAAAGTGATGCAATCTTATGAGACATTAAATCTCAATTATTCTAAATGATAAGCAGAATTCAGTCATACGCAGCAGGTGCCATAGAGATATTTTAAACAGCAATCTCAATTTATAGTACATTACATGGCTCTGTGACTGTCGACATCTGCTGGTGATAAAGAGTAAGTGCATCCATGCAAATAACTCGTGTCAGGTGTGCCCCCCTGCTGGTGCAAACACTGCTTACTGTCATGCTCTGGTGGCTGCATTGACGTCTGTTAAATGAGCAGAGAGCTGTATGAATGCACAAAGGCTCATTTGAGAATATGTATGGGATTAAAACTGGAAATGAATTTGCATGTGGATGGAATTTACTCTTAATGATTGTCACTGCCACATCTTGGTTGAAACTAACGTGAACTCACCCGGAGGAGAGCTGTAGTAAACTCTGGTTCAATGAGGTTTTGCCCCCTACACTCTAAAGAGCTGCACAAACTTTCTCCGGTCTGAGAAGTAAAGCCAACGAACAAGTGCCTCAAACCTGTGTTATTTCCCATGGCCAGCAGGGGGCGACTCCACTGTTGCAAATAGGTTTCAATGGCTAGTTTGGAGTCTTCTAAAGCAGAAGATTCACTTTTTAAAGATATTGTCCCATTTATAGTAAATTAACAAATGGCACGGCAACCTTGACTTAGATTAGATAAACCTTTATTTATTACAGCAGCAAAAAGGATAGTGCACACAGTAAAGAGCATTTATAAAAAAATAACAACAAATGAATAAGTACACATGTCTCGAATCGTCAGAAATAAGAACTACTGAGTAAGTGATAGTGTTGAAGGCACTGGAGAGGTCAAAGAACATGATTTTCACCATGCTGCCAGCCTTTTCTAGGTGGGAGAGGGATCTCTGAAGGAGGTAGATGACAGCAACATCCACCCTAATGCCAGGCTGGTAGGCGAACTGCAGCGTGTCCATTGATGGTCTCACCAGGGGCCGAAGATAGTGAACAATCATTCTCTCCAGGGTCTTAAGTAGCTGTGACGTTAGTGCCACCGGCCTGTAGCTGTCCTTAGGATGAGGGGTCTTTGGCACTGGTACCAAGCAGGACGTCTTCCACAGTTCTGGTACCTTCCCCAGCCTCAAGCTCAAGTTGAAGATGTACCCCACTACCCCGCATAGCTGGTCTGCGCAGCACTTGAGCCTTGAGCTGATCCCATCTGGACCCACAGCCTTCCTCGCTTTGCCGTTCCCTTTCCACCTGATCTGTTGAGAGAGCGAGAGAGAGAGAGCGTGACAGAGAGTTCACACACTTGAGGGTCGGGGTGGGGGAGGGCAATTTACATACAGAGGGAACAGTAGAGGGGAGTGGTCAGGGTCATCACCAGAGACAGGAATCAGTGGGGGTTGCAGCAGTGTGACCTGCTAGGGGTTGATGACTGATCAAATCTGTTGAAGAAAATATTCAAGTCATTTACTAACCTTAGTTCCCCCATGGGCTGGGCGTCAGGTTCCTTGTACCCAGAGATGGTTTTAAGGCCCCTCCTGACTCCACTGACGTTGTTCTGCTGCAGCTGGTCCACCATCTTCTTCCTGTAGCATTTCTTTCCCTGCCTGATCTTCCGACTCAGTTCCCGCTGCACAATCCTCAGCTCCTCCTTGTTACCTGACAAAAAGACCCTCATCTTATCCTTCAGCAGAGCCTTTATGTCAGAGGTAATCCACAGTTTGCAGTTGGAGAAGCACCGTACGGTCTTGGTGGGCACGATGTTCTCCACAGAGAAGTTTATATTGTCCGTTATGCAGCCAGTGAGGCTGTCAATGTCCTCCCCATGAGAATCACTGAGTTCTTCCCACACAGTTGTGTCAAAACAGTCTTTCAGGTCCTTTTCAGACTCCGCAGACCATCTCTTCACAGTGCGTGTAACAACCGGCTGCCTGTGAACAAGGGGTGTGTACGCAGGCAGGAGCTGTACGAGGTTGTGGTCAGAGCTTCCCAGGGGGGGGAGAGGTGATGAATTATATGCCTCCTTGGTGTTGGCATATAGTAAGTCCAATGTTTTATTGTCTCTGGTGCAGCATGTGACATACTGGGTGAATGTGGGAAGAGTTGAGGAAAGAGAGGCATGATTGAAGTCTCCAGAGATGAGAAAGAGGGCATCCGGATGTTGTGTCTGCAGCCTGCTTATAGTGACGTGGATGGTTTCACAGGCCACTTCCGCGTTAGAGGAGGGGGGAACATACACAGCTATCATGATAACATGTGAGAATTCCCTCAACAGGTAGTACGGCCGCATGCTAACGGCTAACAGTTCAATGTCCTTTGTGCAAAGTTGGTCCTTAACAGTGACGTGCCCGGGGTTACACCATCTATCATTCACAAACAATGCCAGCCCACCCCCTTTGCTCTTACCGCTCTCTTTCGTCCTGTCTGCCCGGAGCAGGTTAAATCCGTCCAGTGCGGCGTTTGTGTCCGGTGTTAGCTCCGTTAGCCACGTCTCTGTGAATAGCATGATGCTACTCTCACGATATTCCCTCAGGTGACAGGTAAGCACAGCTAGCTCGTCCATCTTATTAGAAAGAGATCTTACATTCCCCATAATGACAGAGGGGAGGACGGGTCTGTAGCGACCCCTCTTAGCCCGCCCCCCAGCACCAGCACGACGTCCACTCCTCCTTAGTCCGCTAGGATCATCGGGTCTTTCGTTGTTTCGCATCGACATGCTACGGGATGCTAGTATGGTCGTCAACAGAAGTAATAGTGAAACTAGTGCCAGAGTAAACAGAAAGGTGTCCATGTTGACAGTAAGTACTTGTTACAAAAAGTATTTACAAAATTGTATTTCCTGTGCATTATCGGATGACTGATTGTATGCATGTGTTCAAATGTCATCTGATTTCTGGTTTGTAGAAACATGTTTGGCAACACCAAACATCCTGTCAATCAGGTTAGAGGCGTAACAAAATCATATACTGTATGACATACCATCCTCGGATCCACCCTGTCTTCCAAATATGGTCACTTCTGGTTTAAAAAGAAATAACAAGACGGCAACATCCAAAGTTACAGACCTCAGGCTTAAAAAATGTATTCCACAAATCAATGGAGACGCTCCATAAAGTTTTGTTTTTACAGTGTACGTTCTGTCCAGAGGTGCATCCAGAACATTTAACACATTCATCTCATCTGACAGGTTTGGATAAACTGAAAGGTTTCTCTACTCTCTAACCTTTTGATTAAAATACCTGAAGGAACTGGTTTATGATTTAAATATTGGTAATTACTGTAGCCACGCCCAAGATGATTCCATATTCTGTACAACCTGAGCTGTGTGTTTTTCATGCCAATGTTCAGAATAAAAGAACAGCGGGTTCCTGCAGAAAATGACTCCATACAATGCTGAGTAATAAGCAATTACTTTTTTATATTCATTCTAATGCAAAAAAGCATTATTGACCTTGTTTGAACAGTTTTCTGAAGATGCATTCTAAATGAATACAAAACAAAGCAAATCCCTTTCAATTGGAATTATAATAATTTAACATTTGCAATTACTCATACAGTCCAGTAACTTCATTGTGCAATAAAAGAAAAGTAAGACATGCACAGTACTGTGGAAGGGAACTGTACAAATTAGAAAAAGGCACATTGTAAACATGTTTTGTTCAAAACTGAATACAAAAAGGTTGATACAAACAACTGTTAAAAATCTGAAGACAGATTGTCTTCACATTGGAAAGTAGGTCTTCATTTGGTCAGAGCTTTGTCCAGGTTGTTCTTGATAGCATCGAGGAAGTCGGCTGTGTTGACATAATGTTCGTTCAAATTGCAGCTGCAGGAATCACAGTACAGGGGTTAGATTTGTGATAATTAATCCATCTATAAAAACATTCAAGTTTCTAACCATGAGCAAGCAACTTTTGCTTGGGATACATTAACTCACTTGGCCAAGCCGTGGATGCAGCCAGCGAGGTCTTTGGTCATCACACCGTTTTCAACAGTATTCACGCAGACTCTTTCTAATGTTTGGCAGAACCTGGTGAGCATAAATTCAGGGTTATAAATCTAATCAATACAACATATTACACATAAGTAAATTACACTAGCTGAAATCGTATAACATACTTAATCAAATCAGGATTTCCATCCAGTTTGCCTCTGTGCTCCAGACCCCGAGTCCAAGCAAAGATACTAGCAATGGGGTTGGTACTGGTCGGTCTTCCCTACAATGCAAGAACACAGTTAGCTCCTGAAACAAAACAGTCTTTGATGATATTGGACGAAAGTAATCATATCAACAAACTGAAGGTCCGTCCGGCAAACCAGATAAAAGTGAATATGTGAGTTTGCCAATTAAACTTTTCTGTTATTACCAAGATCTGAGAAGGAAACAGGGATTTGAACTTCAGTCTAACACTTTTTTATTGGTTGTCATTGTAGAAATAAAGGGAGGGTCAGATTTCTCCACTACTAGCCTTTTGTGCAGCACACAGGCAGAAGCTGAAACGGGGTGATGTTTGATTTTATTAGGTGTTTTGAGGTTGCTGACTAAACGACTCCGTTAACACTCGTACGTTTGAACAGTTTCCACAGGTTGGATGGGCTTCAGATATTTAGAAGCTGCTTGTAAAACAAAGCGAGAGACAAAACACCAAAGTCAGCCGAGAAAATGCCAGAATAAACTGATTTCAGTGGCAGAAAAGCGGCAATTTCCCTTCACACAGTATTTGGCAATTACATATCATTTAACAGCCTAACAGATGTCTGACTTCAACTTTGAGCGTGATTTTAATAACAACTCCAACTAACTCCAACTCCTCGCTGAAACAGTCTTTAAACAAAGTACTCTGGCTAAATTGGCGTTTACTTCGTAAACACGTTCATATTGTGGAGATGTAAAACTCAAAATGTATGTATAAATTGAGACATTTCTTAGCAAAGTAAAAATCTGTTCGCCTGGTGACCCTTACCCTCTGGTGTTCACGGTAGTGCCTGGTGACGGTGCCGTGGGCAGCCTCAGCCTCGATAGTCTTACCATCAGGACACACGAGTACCGATGTCATGAGACCCAGAGAACCAAAACCTGGACACAGAGAGGAAAGCCGTTAAATAAACATGCCACGCCAAAATAAGAAGCGTGATTATCTTCATGAGCATTGAGGTTTGTAGTTCACTACTCTTACCCTGGGCCAGAATGTCTGACTGCACATCGCCGTCATAATTCTTGCACGCCCAAACAAATCCTCCTGAGGACTTCAGGACCTGGGCCACCATATCGTCAATGAGACGGTGCTCGTACCAGATCTTCAGCTTGTCAAACTGTGGTTTGTACCCTCTGAGGGAGACAGAATGATGAAACAATCACCTCAACACTGAATTCAGTAGCATGGCCGTTTTTAAAATAGAACTAAAAGTGGAGGCAGTACACTTGGTGGTCAAGTATCTCACATCTCAAAGATTTCCTGAAAGATGTCCTTGAAGCGTCCGTCGTAGGACTTGAGGATGGTGTTCTTGGTGCTCATGTACAGTGGCCACTTCTTCTGTATGGCATACTGGAAGCAGCTGTGAGCAAATCCACTGATGGACTATGGAAAGAAAAAAGGTCCAGATGTTAATCATAAGAAATGACAGTGCCAGCCAGTTAAGTTGCAGTTCACGTCCACGCCTGTTCAGAGCCCAAAATAATGTATTTTTTTCTGGGTCAAATAAAAGTTATCACTATATTGACATGTTTGATTCCAGTGAATAATTTCCAGGTGTCTTCACACACAAGTAAAAAGGACTTACAAAGAACTTTATCACACGTTGACCTTTGACTGTTTGCATATCAAATGTCGTCACTTGATTTTGTCCCGTTAGATGTTTGTGGGAAATTTTGGCACAATCCTCGTGTGACTTAGTGAGTCAGGACAAAATGTTTTTGTGAGGGAACAGTGAGCTTTCACCTAAATTCTGAAACAGTTCATCTGTCTGTCCATCAATAAACAGAGAGGAACAATCTAAAAACCACAAACTCCACAAAATGTTGCAATGTTCAATTTGAATATTTCAATCTATAAACTAACTCATTCTTACCTCATCAGTGTTGTACATTCCCATCCCGCAGCCTCCAGCCGGGAAGTCAAACACCTCCCACTCCTTCTGCGTGCTTCCATCAGCTGGAGAAAACACAATCTTGAACTTACCAGGCTGGTCGACAACAAAGTCTGTTGCTTTATACTGCGAGATAAAAACAACAAGTCCAATGTTATAAGTGAAAATGTTCCTGACAGTTTGGCTGCATGTTTGAAAAAAGTTATTCTGGTTTACCTGATCGCCAAAAGCATGTCTGCCAATTGTTATGGCCTGCGTCCATCCGGGCACAAGACGGGGAATGTTCCTGCAAAGGATTGGTTCACGGAAAACGGTGCCTCCCAAGATGTTCCGGATGGTTCCATTAGGACTCTTCCACATCTTCTTGAGTTTAAACTCTGGAAAAAAAAGTGGAACCTTTGCCAGCTGAAGCACAGTTTCAGTCTTAGACCACAGCTAAAAGAAACCTCATGAAGAACTCAAATGCTTCTTGTCACAGTTCTTGCATACGTGAAGGCTTTATGTTGATTGAAAAGAAGTCTTTTAGCAAACATATTTAAAGGTTATACAAATTAATAGAATCAATACATAGTATGGATTGAAGTAGCACTGTGAGCATTGAGCAGGATCAGTCCAACGTACCCTCAACTCGCTCCTCGTCAGGGGTGATGGTGGCACACTTTACAGCCACGTTGTACTTCTGAGTTGCGAGTGCAGAATCGATGGTGACCTGGTCGTCCGTCTGGTCCCGGTAGGGCAGGCCGAGGTCAAAGTATTTCAGTTCCACATCCACGTTGGACAGGATGAGCTGCGTATATACAAGATGTCTCTTTCATTATCTTTCTGAGAACAGAACTGCACATAAACATTTACCTGCAGTTTACCCTGAATGTTTTTATATCAGGACAACATGCACCACATATACATTAAAGTTTGTCATCACAGACTCAAGAATATAAAATATATTTATCCACTTAATGAACTTTGTGATCATGGAGGAACACAGTGAAATATTATCTGAGTTTTCATCATTCCAGATGGGGAGTGACTCTCTTTATTATTACATCAGTTACAGTAGAAATAAAATTATAGTCTATAACTGTGGCTTTTATTAATAAGCATCTTTAAAAGTCTACATCTTTAAGAACACCTTGCTAAATGTTAAAGAGCAGCTGGAAGTTTTCAAGTGATAATGTGCAGAATCAGCAACATAATGTAGTAATGTCATGGTGCATTCAAGTGACATGCTCAAAGATTTCTCATGAATGAAAGATCATTTCTCATTGAGAAGATGTCCCCCAGATCCGTTTGATCTACCTTTTCCTTGATGAACTCCCAAATGATTCGAGTCATCTCATCTCCATCCATCTCCACCACTGGCTGGTCCACCTTGATTCGCTTTGTGGCATCTGAAAAGTTTACATCCACTTTTATGCTTTGCAGAATTTGATAACAACAATTAACATTAATTTGGCGGACAGTCACTAGTTGTTTCCTGTTGATTCTTATCCGTTTTGTCTCAAATGACCTTGCTCACTACGGGTTATTGGTATTTAAATAGGACAGATTTCTTCTGGCATAAAGTGGGTCATTATCTCAACCAGACACAAAGATCACTTTCACAATTCAAATTAATATATTTGTACTTTGTAAAGAATCTTTTTTTTTAAGCTGAAAATGGTGAATCTATTCTCACTAAATCAACAAACACCTTTGCTTTTCCCAGACAGGATGTGACATCACACCAGGTATTCAACGTGTACCAAGTGACAACATTCCCCGGTCTTCCCTACACCATGTGATTCAAGCTAAACACACTCATGATTGAAATGAGGAAATAAACACTTCTCAGTGTAACACTTCATTCAACATCATAATTCACAAGTTACTTCTTTTCTATCTTGCTTTCCCCTTCGCTGTTACTTTTTCTCCGGGTTACTTTCTCTTTCTCTAAACTCTCGGTGGATTGTCCCGAGTGATTTCAGGCTCTTCGGTTGTGATTCAATCATGTTAAGCCGACAACCAGCAGGGACCTACCGCGTGTCATTCGTCCGTTCACACCGCTGTAAATGATTGAAATGTTCGTGTGTTTTTCTGACTTACAATTCCTCTGCTGGAGTTTGTGATGGCAGACGGCGGTCAGCGGGAGAACCGAGGTGTTCTGCGACAGCACAGCAGCTGCATTTCTGGACGCGGTCTTCAGAGCCTTCAGGTAACCCGCCATGTTTTCTAGGGATTGAATGCAGCCACGTACAGTCCCACCTGGACTGTACCTGCTATTCTTATGAATGGTTTACCAACCTGACGTAAGTGGTGACGGCGAGGTAATGAATCACACGTCATCTTTGAGAGCACGTTTCACTCTGATTGGTCCTCAGGAGCGGTGACGGACCAATCAGAGTCGAGCGTGCTTGTTGAGCCTTTTGCGGTGAGTTCTCTCCTAAACAGTTCCGCCCCCCACCACACACACACATATTGTTTGTGAAATAAAAAAAAACATAAATGAAGTGTGTAAAATATCTAAATTAAACAGTAATTTATGAAAATATTTTAGAAACAAATAAAACTTCAACTGTTACCACATGCAGACAGCTAGCACCTGTTAGCTTGAGCAGCAATGTTATTCACACAATTTATGACTTTCCATCAACTGTTATTAAACTAGTGATATGTTTTAAAGATGTTATCAGGTGTATGAATAGGGTTTAAAAAAACAGATGTACCTTGCTGAAAACAGACAGAATCGGTCACTTTCAAGTGTTTATTTCTCATTGCCAGCCGCGCTGGTCATCAACCATCCCAGTCCTTGCGGTTTTTCCAGAAGGGAACTAAAAGACTCACAACTGAAATCGCCACATGCAATTCATAAGGACGAAAGCTAAGAAACCGGGAAAAACAGACAAATAAAAACGAAACAAACATTCCACTTTCATAGAAAATGAACATTCTTCAGAAACAGTGTTTGGGGAAGGAAAAACCAACGGCCATGGACGTAAAAGAGTTCTAACAACTTATGCAATAACATTCCGAAAATAACATCAAAAACTAAATAAAAACACAGTAAAGTAACATTTTCACTGTCTTGTGAGTTATCATAACTCACAAACCACAGTTATTTGGTTTCTACTTCTGTGCCACAACTTTCCCTGTAATTTTTGGGCATCGATATGAAAATCTATGAGGGTAATGAGGCGATCTGGGTCATGGACAGAGAGGAAACTGCTTGAAGGTTTAATTTGGAAGCGCCTGGACAAACTGGTACCAGTCTATCTGGTCTCATAATTGCATGTTGTTCTACCAGAGGCAAAATGGGTGGACAGCTGGTCCTTCTGATAATATTCTGACTTGGTTTGGAGTGTTGAATATGAAATGGTAGCTTAAGATCACTTACAAATGACATGTTTAATTTCATACTACTACCACCTATGAAATTTATAAATTATCTGTGGAACATTAAAATGTGAATCTTATTTTGACTTTTCAGCAACAGAAAAACAATAACATCAAAAAGGTACACACAAGTCTGTCAGACACAGAGTGATCAGAAAGAAATAAGAATGTTCCTTGAACTATCCCGTTAACAAACTTTTTGTTAAAAAATTTAGAAGTTGTGTGTTAATCTCAAGATCGTTTCCACCAGTGTAAAAGACCACATCTATTAAGTCTTTGCTGCTACAGAGCCTTTCTTATCAGCAAAGAAGCTCCTGAGCATCATAACCTGACCGATCCCGATTACAAACAGCAGGACCGTTTCGCCTACTGACCAGTAGGATACACGCTCGAGGAGGTGTTCCGCCCTTGTGCGGTCATATGCCTCTCTAAGCCTGTACCACATCTGGGATTCAGCCACCACCTTCAGGATCTCATGAATAGAGACACATGTCGACTCCAACTGTAAGAAGGAAGATAAACACATTGATTATGGCCACTTTATCTCTTCCCCTTTTGCTTCTTTTTTTTCTTATTGTGCGTGTGCAAAAAAGTAATGGAATTGTAATTAATAACACATTTTCCAATGATACAAAACAATGGTGGCAGATTTCTGAACGTCTTGTTCTACATTAAAGGGAGACATCCTATTAATTACCTGAGTCAGCGCTGTGTTTCTGGTCATGCTCGGGAGGAGAGGCTCCTCATCACCGAAGCGGAAATCCAGGTAAACAGTTTTGTGTGTAAAGGTGGAGAATTCATTGCTAAAGCAGACTTTATAAACTCCTTTCATGGTGGTGGTGTGAGATAAGCTGTCATACTGCTTCCTGTTCTCATTATACAAGACATCGTTTTGAGGATCTGTGACGAAGCAGTCCACATCGTAGTTTCCACCTGAAAGCACCTAAAAGAAATGAGGTTATAGATAGAATGATTAATTCCTGAGCCGATTACTCAGGGCGATTATTGACACTGAACTATGGAGAACAATTTTTTTTAGTGCATGTAAGCACTACATGCATACAATATCATTACTGTTAAATGTTTAAGTTCAATTTTGTGTTCTAATATTTTGCAAAAAAAAACTGCAACATTATATCATCTTTAAATATCACCCATTAATCTTTCTAATTTTAAAATATTGGCATTAGCCACACAGAAACCATTTCGGTCGACCACTCGCCAGGATACATTTACAGCACATTGCAACATAAGTTTAGTTGTGACATTCATGTATGAAATGTGAGGTGCTGAACTAACCAGCCAGGAGGATAACATTTGAAAATGTTGAGGTTCATGTTTATCGTGTCATTAAAATATAGCTATATATATATACAAAGTATATACATACACAATATATATATAATATATATCATCCAACTAAATGAGTATCCAACTGAAAATCTAAACAACTGCTAGAAGTATACATGATACAAACTATGCATGTCTTAAAACCCATTTCAAGAAAAGAGGAGACGGACAGCCTTTAAAGACATCATAAATAACTGAGGAATGAATCGATTGAAGCGTCTTATGTAAACAAAGACGGAGCGATGCAGCTGTTAACTTACTTGGTAGTGCAGATCAAACTTCACGTCTTCTTCTATGTCCTCGTAGAAACACTGTTTGTCATTGTCATTGAGCTCGAATGTGAGTTCAGTCCCAAACACCACAAGCACATGCAGCAGCAGACAGCTCAGTCCCGGGTACAGCATGGTGACGGGATGAGACTTGCACCGAACGCTCCACTGATTCCTCCTTACTAGTGAAATGTTGACAGTTTTGTAGCTCTGACGTGGCACAACCACAGACAACTTCCGGGGCAGGTTTGTTTATTTTTTTTGGAAAACAAAATTGCCAAAAGTAACGTTACTAAATGTGAGATGTCATTAAACAAGAGATTGTAGAGACACAATTGTTTTCTGACTAGTTCGAACTTTGACGCTACAAGTTACTACTGTACTTTAACACTTAGTCAAGGTAGAAAAAAAAGGTGCGTCATAGCGCGGAAGAACGTGCAGATTGGGTTTCAAAATAAAAGCACAATTAAAGCATGTAGAGTAACCAACGAATTCCTGAGTTTTTATCCATTTATATGTTTGAAATGGAAAGGTATATAGCTACAACAATTACATGCCTTAGAAAACTTAAATTTGCTTCAAGTATTAAAAGTAGTAGAATAACTCAATAGGTATGCTCCCTAACTGTACTGTTGGTAAATGTAATCTATGCAAATGCAATGCATTTAACAAAATGAGGATATACTTTCAATAATGTCACAATACTTATAGCAGTTCAAGGGCTGCAGTTGGGTGAATAGTCAAATGATTCCCCCTGACGCCAAATAGAAGTATAAAACGTAGTAGTAACTGGAAATATTCATACAGTACGTAAATGTTCATAGCTCAGGGTGATTTTCATGAAGTCTGAAGTTTTTCGAATGCACTTACAAGTCAGCCAATTTCCTCTAACTTATTTTGGCCTTTACACATTATGGAAGAGTTCCTCATTTTACCTTCCAAGACCCAGGGGAGAGACTACCCAGGCTATAACCGAAGTTGTTGGCCCCGCAGTCGAGCACCTTTCCCCGTGTTACAAACCTTTTCTCCTGGAAATACCCATAGAATTTCGTGCAGTGTAATAGTTGTTAATGGGCGAAAATAAAAACAGTACCTTTATTCTGAAAAGCCGACATTCTGCACACCGCACCCTCACTACCGCCCTCTATCACAAAGTCAAAACAGCTACGAGAGGCTTTATCAGTATGTGGCCGGTTATCCTATGATTCTTACAGAGGCACATTTGGTAAAGCTTTGAAGACTGCTTTCCCTTCGGGTTGTACTTATTACATCTAGTTAACAATTAACAGCCTAAAATATGCAAAACTACGCAACGACGTTTAGTAAGTACGTGGAGACGCACGCGACCGGTCTCACTGTTGCTGTTGTTGCAGGTAAATCGTTTTTTATACTATACTAACTTCTTTATACGTTTCCAGGTTGTCTTACGTTTAATGTCATTTCAAGGGAAGTTATTTAATTTATTAACAGCAGCTCATCTCTCAGTGAGAGACGAGTACCGGTAGATGTTGCGTAACGCTAATGTAAACTATTAGTGCATCTCTTGTTTCATCATAGGAGTTCCTGTTGCTGCTGCTTTCGTTTGTCGATGCTTGGAAATGTCAGTTACAATTCATGTCAACTAAAATCCGCATACTACACAAGAAATATGCATCTGCTGGTTAGTGCTCAGACCATATCTGACATCTCCTAAGGGAGGGGTTCAATACCATCTTCTCCTGTACAGGAATTTGTTTTACTAACAGCTTTTGACGTCACATCAATAAGAATCAGTAAAAGACATCAGTATAAGAGTACATAAGAAATGATATGATAACACGAAAGGAAAGATGAATGAAGAATACCACGACAACCCATATTACACTCCAGTTGATGGTGCTGGTAACATTTTTCTTAACTGTGTTTTCTTTTCTGCCAGGGGCCGGCGTGCTGGCCTTGCGCCGGTGGCTTGCTGGGGGAGTGTGTCGGAGCAAGGTCAGGCTGGATGGGAAAACAGTCCTGATCACAGGAGCCAACACTGGTATTGGGAAAGAGACGGCCCTGGATATGGCCCTACGAGGTGAGTTCCTCCAAATGAGGAGAGGATGGTTTTTGCTGCCGTTGATGCAAAACATGCCCGCGGTTGCTCCAGATGATCGGCCTCAAAGTTGTCTATTCAACCTCTGCCTGCTTTTTACTTTAGTAGTTGAGTTTACATGTACCTTGACTTCTACAGGCCTAATACTTAATTTCCACTGTCACTTTTCTAAACTACCCAAACACTCTCATTTTGTATAGGGGCCAGAGTGATCCTTGCCTGCAGGGACATAACCAGGGCCCGCTTGGCAGCTGATGAGATCCGGCAGCAGAGTGGGAATGGCAACGTGGTGGTGAAGAAACTGGACCTCGCCTCCTTGCAGTCTGTCAGAGACCTGGCCAAAGATGTCCAGGAGAATGAGGAGCGGTTGGACATCCTCATCAACAATGCAGGTATTTGAAGGGTTTCTTCTTGACACATTCATATGAAATAATGATTTCTCTCACCTGCAGATATGAAAAATAAGTTACCATAAACATCCTACAGATGCATGCAATTTCAAGTGCATCCTCATCTCGACCATGCCTGCCTCTTCAAGCGTCTTCCTTCTCTGTGGATCGTGAACGCACTGCAAAGTGTGTCGCAAAATCTGTAACTGTGTCTGAATATGAGAAGGAGTTGGGGATCCTCCGGGGCGCCTTGCGCTGACCGCTGCCTGTGTCCACCCAGCAGGTGGAAGAAGAGCTTGTTTTGTTCTGAGGTAGTGCAGAACAAAACTCCTGACAGGTGATGTAGTATCTACAGATCTACAGAGCAAACGTTTCTCCAACCGATTCTCTCGGTCCATTTAGGGGTCACTGCTGTACCAACGTATGGATGTGAATCATTAACCTTAAACACACTCCAGACCCTGTCAGGCTGTTGGATTTGGTAAAGCTCACTTCTGTGGGCCCACAAACAAAATCTGCTCACTTTCCAGCCTCTCTGAGAATTGATCCATAATTGTTTTGTACTCATCGTAAGGACTAAACTGTTGTTGTTTGTTGTGACAAATAAAGGCAAGTCTCCGAGCACACACCAGTGCTGCAAAACTGGTTATGTTCTAGGAGCGTGTTCCTTTCCCAGAGATAAGAATGGAATGTTACATATTACAGCCGTCAACCATTACATAAAATTAACAGATAAACACAAACATTTGTGCTGCTCAAATAGTTATTTCACTATCACGTTCCAGGAGACGCTCAGATGTCTTAAACTGAAGCATTTAATGAAGCTCGATATTGACGTGCAATGGAATGAAGAAGAGAAGCAAAGCAATGAAAGTCAACACAGTTCTGAAGATTCTCTTCCTGCCGGGGCGGATATATACGGTACCTCCAGGCAGATCTATGTGATATTGAATGCATCTAAACTCATGGCTGCAAGAGAGGACGCTGCTTGAACTGATTGATAATTATTAAAAGGTTAAAGACCTGTGCTATTAAATATCTACTTAAAGAAACCTCCCTCACATTTATCAGACATTAACTCTCTTTCTGTCTTCCAGGTGTCATGATGTGTCCTAAGTGGAAGACTAGTGACGGTTTTGAAATGCAGTTTGGTGTCAACCATCTGGGACATTTCCTCCTCACCAACTGTCTTCTTGACCTGCTGAAGAAGTCCACTGCAAGTCGCATAGTCATCGTCTCCAGCCTGGCACACGAGCAAGGTATTTTCCTATTTTCCTTTCAGCTCATCAGACCTACGTTATCTCTAAAGTTTGACTTCTAAGTGATATTTAACTTTTTCTCCAGAAAACTAGCTTTGGAAAATCACAAGTCTGATATTTCCAGCAAGATATTTAACTTGGTATTGTTTCATTAAACTCCCCAAGTCTTAATTATGTATTATTAAATTTATGCAGAGGAAACAGCAGTTAGGTTGTCAAACATTTAATGCCTTTAACTTAAATTCAAGTTCCTTCAAAACAAAATTTCATTGAGACTTTGATGTTTATATGAGGTAGACATTCATGTTTGTGGCCTTCGTCAGGACTTCAATAAGACTTAAAGCTTCAAGTTGTTTCTCTCAGGTCATATACACTTTGACGACATCAACCTTGATATTAACTACGGACGGCAGAAGAGCTACTGCCAAAGCAAGCTGGCGAATGTGCTGTTCTGCAGAGAACTGGCCACCAGACTGCAAGGTGATGTGAAACGCACACGTCCCTTTAATCCCTGTACTCATTAACTTTGTCCCATTTACATTTCTTGAGTAGTGCAGTGTTTTCTTCTTCTATGTTCTTGTATCATGTGATGCTGTTCTTCTTCTCTGTTTCACAATGTTTCATGTCGGTTTGATGCATTCTTCCCATCAGGCACTGGGGTGACCGTGTACAGTCTTCACCCAGGAGCCATCCGCACTGAACTAGGCCGCCACTTGTCCCTGTGGATTAGAGTTTTACTGATGCCCTTTATGATGCTGATCAAAAGTCCCCGTCAAGGAGCCCAGACCACCATCTACTGTGCCGTGGATGAGAGCCTTGCAAATGACAGCGGCCTCCACTACAGGCAAGTTCATGTGCAGGAAACCGTATTTCATTGCAGCCATATATTTCAATTAATTGGAATTTTCACATGACAATACATCCACAGACTTACTGTACATCTCACCAGACCCACGTGTCGATCAAACTTATAGTAGCAATTAGACTCCAACGGTCGGGTTTGAGAAGGAACAGCGTAAGTGTGACGCACACAAAATGTATAGTTTCATTTTATGTAATTTTTGTTTATGCTTTTATTTTGGGAATTTATTTATTATTATTATTGCTAGAGAAGCATTCCAATATGAGTTACCACTTCGGTACAAGATTTCTTTATTAT
>CAAKHC010018927.1:6027-50992 GCA_901007825.1 Macroramphosus scolopax
GGATTTAAAGAAAAAAAAAAAAACACACGCAAAACACTTACAGACAATAGCCACCAATACAAAATCTGATTGAACTTACAAGGTTATTGACATGAGTACTGACATATTTATGTAAATGGGCAGCACTGGAGAGGAGGAGAACACAAATAAACCAACCTGTTTTGAACTTGGGACACAGAGTAATGGACGTAGTTTTTCTTTTCCTGTAATTTGGCCATGGTGGTCTCAATGATGCCTTTCTGGTGCAGGAATGCTTCCTCCAGGAACTGGTACCTGAGTGTAGATGGTTAACACGGTTATGGTGATATATAATAAGAAACATCCAAAGATTAAATTAATGTGTTTTGTATTTAAACATGTTTTCATCTTATCTTGATTATTTTCACAAAAAATCTGCATCGATAATAGATTAATCAATTTCCGGCTCTAATAATTGAAATAAAAACGATGCCAGAATCCTCACACCCCTGGAGTATAGTATATTATTTTTTTGTATGTGTTCGTCATTTTTGTGTTAACATTATAATGATTCTCCTGTACCTTAATAAATTATGTGTTTTGGTTCAAAGGTGGACAAAGTTAAACATTTTCCTCCTGGTCTTAAAAACAGGTCATTAAACCATAAATATTTATCAACTGACTGAAATGACATTTTTTCATGATAAGTTTGACAGCTATGTTGTACATCCCTATTACAAGCTATTAAAATAAACTTGACAAAGCACAATGTGGGAAAAGTTTTCCAGCCAGGAGGCTCATTAACTACTAGCTGTGGTGCCAGTATTTCCTCCGCAATGCCTGGTTTGGTACAAATTTAGTGTAACACTCGCTATTACACAAAGATTGCCCATCCCAAGCATGCTCCAAATCTGTAATGGCTTCAATGAGCAGAACCAGTGGATGCCTGCAGAGTAGGTATCCAATCAACAGTCAGCTATAGACTAAAGGTTAAATAAGCGGCCTCTGTACTGAAAGGTTGCTGGTTGGATCCCTTGGAACAGCAGGAAACATGTGACCGAGTTTAGTGAGAGAACAGCACTTTCAGCTCCCTCAACAATCACAGCTAAAGTGCCTTTGAACAAGACACATAAACCGTAACTGGCTGCCTGCCCAGTGCTTTGGGGCGTGCGTGCGTGTATGTTTTCACTGTTCTTTTGCATGTTCACCACCTACAGATGGATCATATGCAGATAAAAATAAGTGCTCTTGCGGGATTAATTAAGTATTCAAGATTCAGACATTTTACGGTATGCTATGCGAAATGGTAAAAAATATTGACATGTGGAAGAAGATATTGGCATCATACAAGTTGAAGCTCTTTTATAAATACATTTTTGGGCATTTGATTGGGACAGTTGAGAGATCAAATTTGCGGCATGCATCTGATCGAGTTTGCTACCAGGGCAGCTAACAGTTGTAGTCAAAGTGATGCTCCATTAGAAATACAAGGTCTGAGCTACCTGTGCTCCTTGTGTTCCAGCAGTTGGCAGTCCCTACAGGTCAAGGTGTCACAGGTCTCACAGAAAAGTTTCAGTGGCTCCTGCTTGTGGATGGGACAGAAAACAGGCCTCTGCCCTGGCGTACTGACCGTCTCTATAGACACATAGGTTAGAAGACACCATGGATTGTCATCAGGAGAAAGAAAATTAGGAGGAGATTTGAATGAAAAATAAAAAAGCAATGAAAATTAAAAGAAAAGACAGAAAGGGCCTCAGAAAACTATGTTCAGAGCTACAGAATGTATGATCTACTCAACTAGGGGCACCAACGAAAGAATCTGCAGCACTGTTACCATAGCAACAGCAAATAAGCAGCACCACATTCACTGTGTTTCAACTAAGGTTCATCTTCTTATGGCTTTCTTGTTCATTAAATCTTATTGATCTTTCATCATAATGGTCAGCCATCTTACCAGAAGCAGCGTCAGCATCCTCCTTTGTGCGAATCTTGTGATCCTTTGTAATTTTGACCCTCTGGTGGGCCTCAACGCAGGTTTTACATAGCCATTCTCCACACTCCACACAAAATCCTATGGTTCCCGCATTGTCCTCGCAACTTGTGCATACCTTCAAGATAACACCATATAGCACCAATAAGCATCTCTAAGAATCAGTGAGTTGAAAGCCAATTACAATCAGAGTTTACACTTCTCATGTATTCGTGCCTTTTTCTCGGTATGCCAATGTTTGCAAATGACAGCCATATTAAACTTTTGTTGACCATTTCTGAAAGTGACGACCACTAAGTGAAAAAAAGTAAGAAACTGCTACCCTTTATGTACATATACAAATTTGGTACCAAAAGTAGCATCAAAATTCCATAACACAACTAAGATCTAATATTAAGATAAGCCTTCCATGAAAGTCATCTCTTTGCTATGTAGGCACACCTTTTCAACACCAGTTGTCTGTTTTGACACCTTAAAGATCTGGAGTGACAGTCCTTCAAACGGTGTGAACCAGCTTATGGTGACAAAATAAATGGTCATGGGTTAACTAAGACCAATTGCTTTGTTTGCATTGGGAGTAATAATGTAAGATGGAAATTGCCTGTTTGTGTAATGGGTGGAGAGATGCATTACAAAAATGTCTTAGGGCATACGAGTGGACATATCAGTTTAATGGTCAGGGTCTTGGCAAACATTATAATAAGTTGATGTAATATAAGAACAGCCCTGCGAACGAAAAACATGTTTTGTCACAATGCAACCATTGTGCTTTAGTTAAGTGGTTTTTCTGGATACACGTGTTGTACAAAACAAAGTTGCTCCAATTGTACATACCTGTGCAGCCTTTTCATCAGATGTGCTGGAAGCCTCTGTGGTATCTTTAACAAAGTAGTTGTCAATGATATCACTCTGTTTGTAGTCCTGGTGGCACACTGAACAGCGCATCACATTCACTAAAGTCAGAAAAGACACCAAAAACAAAACAGGACACAAGTCAAATGAGTTCATAAGGCCACACAATTGGCTACCTTTTCAAGGCTTAGTTAAATTTCACTGACTTATCTTTTAAGAAAAGTGGAAACAAGCGGGCCACTGGCCCACGTAATGACAACGGGGGGCCAGTGGCCTATTCATTGGGGCTAATTGATTTAGAGCTTGTCTTTAGAAGATTCAATCTTGTCATCCTCTGCATTTTTATTACAATATTACTATGAGGATTCTTACACTTAACCACTTAAGTTGGTATTGCTCATGGAATTAGATCAACTATGGTTATAATAATACACATAAGCAAATAATTAGTTAAGTGCCATTTATTTTCTAAAGCCTTATAATAAGCACAAGATTAAACTTCACATGACTTTCTAAAAAATGGACTCACTATAATATATAGCCCCTCCTCTACCTCATAAACCAATAAATCCCTCACCAGGAAGCTTAGGTGAAAAACCAGTGTAAGCCGGTTTGAACCGGTCTACACTGGCTTGAGCAGCACACAGCTGGTTTATGTAAGCTCCAGCTGCATGGGGTCGCTGAGTGATTGGTTGTGAAAGCAGATGGACTAGGGTTGTGTTGAAGAAACCACACAACCCCCAAATACAGACTGTCTCTCTCATACACACATGCACAAACACAAGACAGATAAATGTGCACCCAGCTGTAACTTTCAAATGGAGCAGCCAGGCGAAGTTCTGTAAAACCAATGCTTTAAAAACAACAACAACCCAATCAACACAAGATTGACACCTTATTGTTGTCTTTCCCGTAACCAGGTTAAGCCCAGGGTCTAAGACCAGGAATCAGTAGCTTGGATAAGTGTTGTGATGGGGGCAGGGATGACATCATTTTTAATCCTAAGTGTGACAGCCATGTTGATTAGTGATTACCAATAGATTTTCACTGTCAGAGAACTATAGTTTGGGATCATTTGGTATCGCAGAACTTGATTATAAAAGTGTAATCCAAAAAGGCTGATAAAATATGAAAAAAAGGGAAATTTTCAAAATTTTGATACAATTTATAAAAATCCAGGTTTCCCTGCGGCGCAGCCCTTTTGTTTTTTACAGTGCCAGAGATGAATAAACAGGAAGAAATATGCTGTGAATTCTAGTAGCTTTGGTTTCTTAAATAATGCTGCTGCAACATGAGCTGGACAACGCTCCTCCTCCATATACATACATGCACAGTTGAAGAAACCCTGAGTTGGCTGTAGCTGGGTACTCTTCTTTTCTTACCCCAATGTCTGTGTGCTGTACAAGGTGCAAACGTCATACCATAACTTATGTGCAATAACTTACATACAAAACTATGTGCAATAACTGTATGCAATAACTCACAATAGCTGCAACAACTGTATGCAACAACTTACATACACAAACTTATGTGCAATAATCTATGTGCAATTCCACAAATGTACTAACGTATTCATTTGTTTACTTATTACTTCATTTGTTACTTATTACTTATTTTGTTTGGTAAATGCTCTTTAATGTGTGCACTGTCCCCTTTGCTACTGTAATTCAGTAGCATTACAGTAGCTCCGTCGTGAGACTCCGTCGTGAGACATTAAAGGTTTTCTGATTCTGATTCTGTATAAAGAAACACAATCATCGCTTTGTTGCGGACAGTTGATTGCCACTTTACTGCAAATTTCTTCACGTGTGTATGCAGCTAAAGTCATCAAAAAGGTTAAATTTAAAACAGAACCATATGCAAAAGGCTCCAATGAATCAGGACTATTTTACAAAAGGATGGAATTTTTTGTTTTATAACTATATTGAAACATGGGAATTTAAGTTTTCAAATTTGGAATCTAGGTTTCTAAGGGCCATACAGTCCCTTTGTTGTCCTTAAAAAAACCACATTATTTAAACTGCCAGCACTCAGATCACTTTTACAAGGATGTTCTGGCTATATTTCCTTGTTCAGCACCGGAATTATTGTTGAAGACATGAATATGAAATACATCCGGAAAATGTCCATTGCAATATTAGTAAGTTGCTGTATCAAGTGTCAACAATTGGAGCAAAAACTTGAGGTTTAATTTGCTCAAGTCTGAGGATAATTACTGATTAAAAAATGCTGAACTATAGAGGTAGTGAATATAAATTAAAACTTGGTCAATTACTAGTGATAGATTTGTTCGGCAGTGTGAGTGCAGATAATCAGCATAATAGCAAATAGCTGCACTCACAAATGTTTATATTTAAAATGCCTCAGGCGGTAGAATAGCCGTCTGGTAATCGGAAGGTTACAGGTTCGATCCAGTTTGAAGCAAAACCAAATAATAATTCCCCAAATATTGCCTTTACTGTGTGTATGATCGTGTGTGAATATGCCAGCAGCTTGGTGCATTGCATAGTAGCTTCTGCGAACAGTGTGTGAATGTGAGTGTGAATTAGTGATTGAGGCAACATTGTAAAGTGCTTTGATTACTGTTAAGGTTGAAATGTCCCATTTAGAAAGGCATGATTTACCATTCAGTGTAGGGATGATGAAAACAACAACATTCATGTCGAATAAATATTTATTTAAGTTCAGTAATTTGGCAATTATTTAAGTCCTGCATTTTATCTGATGCGAAAAAAGCAGATATCAGCTTTATATATTGGCCTCCGGGTCAACAAAATATCGACATCAGCCAGTGAAAGATCCGGATCGGTCGACCACTAGTTTTTACTGGGGGAATGAGAAATTGAACTGACATCATGCAGTATATAAGGTAGGTGGTGTGCACCTTCTAACAGCAAGATGACAAAACATGTTGATGAAAACATCCCGATTAGGCTCAGACTAGGCTCAGTTTGGCTTGTTGCGTCAGCCCAGCGTGACATGTCTTTGCATTTCCATATCATCATTGAAGGGTGTGTCTTTAAACTAATGAAGCGCTTTTATCGAGTTGATAAAACAGCAAGCTGATCCGCAACTGTGGTCAGAGGACAAAATCATAATATTGGGGGAAGTAACTCCATACAAAGAATGAAATTATAGCTCTTGTGCTGTCATGAAAACCAGGAAATTCAGCTCTCCAGTTGAGTCTTTCAAATGCCAGCACAGTCCCACAGGTTGCCTCATTTAACTCATTTGCAACTCATTTAGGAAACTCATAGCCAGTCTTACGTGCCGTGATGAATTCAGACATTATGCTGCATCTTGCTTGTGACTTTTAATTGGCCAGGAGTTCTTTGGATTTTTTGCAGTTTAGTTTTGTTCAGCTGGGCTGTTGATCTGCTCCTCAGCTCTTTTCTGTTTCCAAAATAGCACCTTTCAAGCCTTCACAGCAATCAAGAAACTTTACAATATTGATTCATTCACCAATTCAGACGTTGCTATACGAATTGCTACTGACATATCAGGAGCAATTAGGGGTTCAGTGTCTTGCTCAAGGACACTTCGACACGCTTTCTTCGGGGACAGGGGATTGAATTGATAACTTTCTGATTAAGGGATGGCCAACTCTACCACCTGAGACATGCCTTAATGATATTAGACGGAAATGGAAAGTAAGATTCTGATATATAATATATTAATATACGTTTTATTTTATAATAAGACAAGAAATCTCTTGAGCATTTTCGGTCATCTTTCTATCCAATTTGCGAGACTCGCTTTGCATCCAGGCGGTCCCCCAGGGGGCCCTTGCCCACACTTTGAAAACCAGGGAGTTAGAACACTTCACAGTTCGCATTCTCGAAAAGGTTTCTGCATGTCTGTCGGCACCAGAAGGGTTAGAGGCCCAAGAAAATACATTCATGATGTTGCTTCCCAAAGAATCTGATCCTCCAAATAACATGTAACACGAATATCTTTGTGGAAAATCTATCAGTTTAGACCGGTTTCAAATGCATCACACTGGCTCTCACTTAGTAAGTCCCATCTCAAGGAAAACTAAAGTAATGAAGTTTTATCTTCCAAACCTCTTTATTTCACAAATATGCAGTCCTTGCACATTCCAATCAAAAGAGTGCGGAAGCAGAACTCTGTCTTGAGGTTAGCTGTTCAACCTTAACTTCAGTCCATCAAACAATTTCGGTCCAGAAGTGAGTTTGGGCCTAAGTTCTCATTAGCTTAAGGGCTAACAGCAAATTGAAATCATGACTTGGGTATTGACGAGAAAAATTATTTAAACTGTCTACACAGTTTTCTGCTAAATTCACAGCTATATTTCTACTGCTAGCATACCACCACTGCTTGGTTTATATACAGAAAATGCTGCAGAAGTACTAAGTACTCATGGTGTCTTCAGCTGTTAATCAACACAATCGCTTGAGGGTATCATCCAGCATTTACTAGTTTAGCTTGCTCCTGAAAGATGTGTAACTTTGAGCCTTAAAGATCTATAGGAATTATGATGCCTGTGCAATGTTGACATTCTGAAACCATCCACATTAGACTGTGACTTTAATATCTCCCAGTGTTTCAAACCATGGGGCCCTCTAACTTCTCAAGAAATGAATTGAGGGATAATATGTAGCTTAAACCAGAGAGAGGCTATCTTGCCAAAAGCCACTGCAAATCTGTCAAATTTATATTGTCCTGCCAAGGATAAAGACAACTATCATAGAACATATCGCAAAGATAAAAGACGCCATCATGGATACGAATTATACGAGATTTAGCAACAGGTGTTTTTCCTATAAATAAAAAGTACAACAATGGAGCATTTTGGCTAATGTTTTGGAGGAAGAGGTGATCAACAGTTAGACAATGATAGGATCCCGAGAGAGGTGGGAGTATATTTAACCATATACGCGCCAGTATTTTTCCTCTGCGCAATTCAACAGCTAATCAGAAATTTAACTCCCCGTCTGCGAGACATCAAGATATTTACGTTAGATGTTAAATCATGGATCAAACTGTCAATAGTCAATAATCCCAACTGAAATAGATGAGGTTCAGTGTAAGCAGAAAAAGACGAACTGTGACAGACAGCAGATCGTGTGATATCAGCACACACCTACATGTAGATCTACTTGATAGAGAAAAACTCACCTATATGTGTGTCGGTTTGCCCATGGGGTCCAGGCACCTGTACGCTTATCTGTCTTTCTGGTTGTGGGATACATTTCAGGCAAAATGAATGAAGACATGGAAGAAGTTTTGGCTCACAGTCTCGAGTCTGAAGACTTTGTTTACACACTGCGCACGTATCCATTAAATTAAGAGGAGTTAATACCGGGGTGGCCGCCGGAGCCGTAACGTTAGGAGGGGGGGACATTTCAGTGGTGAGTCCGCCAACAGAAGCATCCCCTGCAGGCAGGATTTCAGCCACCGTAGCCTCTGCATTGGTGTCGCTGGTCCCAACTGGGCTCGCGGCGTTGCTAGCACTAACATTACTGTTGGCTTCCACTCCCGCACCAACAGCCCCGCCGTTACTATCGTCCCCTCCGTCACCGGTGGTTGTAGGCGCCTCCTTAACGTTATCAAGCGGCTCTGTTTCTTCACCTCCCTTTATACTCGCTTCTATGACTATAACCTCATTATCGGCTTTTGTCTCTGGTTGTTCGTTGTCTTGCGCTGAAGGGACGGAGTCCGAATTAGCAGACGGTTCCATATCCTCCTCGCCTTTGTTATCCGCCATCTTCCTTCCTCTTTGAACCGCTGCACGTCCTGCGTAACTCCTTGGACCAACGGTACGTACGTACGTGGTGACGTCCAGCTAGACCATTGACTCAGAGACCAGACGAGACATGGAGAAACATATACGGATAATTTATTTTATTGATTTTTCAAATGCAATTTTAAAACTTTTCAATATATTTATTCAAGCTATACGGATTTCCTTTTTTGCCTTTATCGTTTGATTATCATGGTTTTCAGAACGATCAAAACATGTTTTGCTAACACGTTATTTTTCTTTCTGACAAGTATCTCATCCATATATATGAATGGATCAATCAAAATTGTTTATTGTATTTGAAATGGCAACATAGACAATATTAGGACATCTTCCAATTAAGACCACGATAACCAAAACATTTTTTTTATTTCTCTTCTTGTTGCTTATGTTATCTCCACATTGTGTAAAGCTACAAAACAAGACATTCCTGCTATGAATAATGAATAATGCTGTACATAAATAAAGCAACACATACACAGATGTAATTTATATAAGTTATTTAATGATAAACTGGCAGAAACCACATATCTGTGCTAATTTAATCAGTTTGTACAATCAAATACATACAATAATTCAATGGAAAAAACGATACACTAACAATCTCAAACCACTCATATGACTTCTTTACTTATATTTTCTTTCTTATTTTATGGTTTGTTTGCTAAAACATGTTTTTGTATTTGGTATAATGGTGATGTTATGTAGTTCTCTTTTTCATTAGTAGTTTAATTGATGCAATTTTTGCTTTTAAGTTGTAGTCACGATTTGTAGAATTGTAATAATGAAATTGTAAACCAATTGGTCAGTAATAAGTCATTAACTACTTCTGTATAATGTAATTGAGCCAAAAAGTTTAAAAAATAACAAAGGTTTACATGTTTATATGCATCACATACAAGGTCTGTAGTTGACTTATAATAGAACAAAGAGTGAAAAGTCAACAGCTCAATAGACTGCTGGCACTGAAGAAGGTCAAACTATATGACCGAATACAGACCAACAATAATTAGCATAATGAAAGCTGACCAATTCGGACAGAGAGCTTAAGGCCTTCAGACTGGAATAAATATTGTCCTTGTCCTAAAGGATACCCTGGCAATGCGGGTTGTGCTTAGTCTGCACATCAAGTCTGCAGTTGCATGAATCCTCAAGGGTCAGTCTTGAGACAACTCATCAGATGATTATTTTTATTTTTTCCTAATGCATCTAGTATAGCTGCCTGAAAAACAGTGAATGTTTACATATCTGTGAGGGTTTTAACCCATTGAGGTCATGCTATATCCAGAATGGTAAAGTTTGGAATTTCCGTTATTATTTTGTGAACTGATGAAGCCTTTTGGACGAGAGGCAAAAAATTGTTAATAATGTAAATCAAGTCCAGTTGCAGGTGATTCAACCCTTCTGGACTGTCCAAGTGTAATACTTGTAATACTGTACAAGTGTGCATGCTTGTACAAGAATGCATGGAGAAGGGGATGCTTGAAGACGCAAGGAAACGTACTTAAGTGGCTCATTCATGAATCACTTACTGATTTTTAGTTTGTACATATTCAATACAATTTCTCATAATTGGCTGAGGGACCTGTCTAAAAATGAAGCTCCTTTCAGTTTACTTTTCTGTGGCCAAATCTCTAGAGCTGGAGTGTTGCAGTCCTCCCTTTATCCATCGGTGATGCGGCAGCCCTCAAAGTCTTCAGTTACTGAGCAGAGGCTTCAGTTTCTTGCCTTCGTGGTTCAACTGGTTCATCGACATGTTTTCCAAATGTCCAAAACTGCTCAGGAGTTGGCCCTTCAGACTGCCTCCTGGCTGCCCTGCACAAAGACTCTCTCCTTGACTCCTCCAGTGCTGGGGTTGAATCCAGAATGGCTACCCCTGACTGGCTAGGCCTGACTGCCATGCCCTCAAGCCATACGCCTGGGGTCTGTATCTCCAACGCTACTGTTCTACCCCCAGGCTTTCTGTCTGCGATCTGACACCAGAATCAGGTTTATGTGTCCCTTCCATAATTCACACTCAGCATATACTGGAGCAAAATACTGTTCCCACAGATCAGGATGTATGTAACTGACAAGGAGAAGCTGCTGTAACTGGGTAGCCTGCCATCTTATAACCAGCTGATTCACCATCTTGATCTTCCTGTACTCAGGCAAATCTTCCGTGGTTACATGTTCTGCCCTTGTCCGGTCCTTGAGCCTACTTCAATCTATGACCCATTGACCACTCACTCCGGTTCTGTCTAGCCGTTTCTTTGTTTGCTTCTTGGTTCTAGTTTTGTAGTTCTTGTTAGTTACCCAGATTCTTCAGACAGCTTCCCATTCCATCTGTGAGGTGTTCTTTTAAAAGCAGGCTTAACCCGCAGATGGTTAGTTGTGGCAACGTTAATAGTCAGGCTAATACCAACTACATGCTACATGCCAAGAGTTTTGCATGTAGCATGTAGAATTTTGGTGGATAATGATAACTTAAAATCTATAGAATGTCAGTAGTCAAGGATTCGTTTCCGTAATGACAAATTATGATATTGGAAATTAATAATATTATCAGTTATATTGAGTGACATACAAGAGGCATTTACAGGAGATGAAAATGGCCAATATTATTTGCAGGGAACAAAACATTAACACTCAAAGGATGATACTAGATGACCGCAGCCAGAGAACCAGGACAACCAGGTTCAAGAACAGTTTCATCCCACATGCCATAAGACTCCTGAACTCAGGCCCCATGACAATTCCACTGAATGTATATGTGCACATATGACTGGTAGAGTACGTATGTCTGTAGGTGCGTGTATACATATGTCTGCAGTTATGTGGGTAGGGGTATGCATGCATATAGGAAGGTATGTGAGTATGCAAGTATATGTGTATGTATGGAGGTGGGTGGTGTACTGTATGCATGAACATGTATGGATGGATGTGCACAAAATGTATAAATGTATAGATCTAAGTGCAATAATTTATCTACAGGTGTAAATATAAGTGCAATATGTGTGGAGTGTTTTATTTTTATACTTTTATATTTATATTTCTTATTGAAATGAAAATGCAGTTGGAGAACAGATGCAACGTAATTTCGTTCATATGTGCACTTTGTGTATGTTGTGAATGACAATAAAGTTTTTGAACTGAACTTAACTGAACTGATTTCTGTCGACGTACGTTATCGGACTCACGCTCCAGCAGGTGGCAGTAATGAGTAGTTATGCACCTGAACACTGGTTTCCACTCACCATTAAATAAAAAGAAGAAGGAGGTCGGAAAGCTAAGCTAGTCTTGTGTGAAAGAAGTGCAGTTTAGCCGTAGCAGACAAAACTCAGACAAACTTTACAATATCAGACTTCTGAAAAATGGCCGGAACGGCTTCAGTAGCTGGTGAAGTGTTCGTCGATGCTTTGCCATATTTTGACCAAGGTTACGATGCAGCAGGCGTCAGAGAAGCGGTCAGTAAACAGGCTTAATTTGTATCCGAGAGGGAGTTTGCTAACAGCAGCGTGCTAGCTACACGTTAGCATGGAAATGTAACATTTTGTTAATAATTCTGAGGTGCGCTCGGCTATGATCTGCGGTTGTGGTTCTTACTTATAAAATAATAATTCATTTCAGGTTATTTTGATAGCAGGAATTTATTTTTTTAAAATAAGACCTTTTACAAGGAAAGCCATTTTATAGTATCGTTGTATTTGCTAACCTTCCTTGTGTCATACTGCCATATAATGCTACAATGCTAAAAGTAACTTGCAAATAACGAAACAACATTGCAGCACAGTAGAACATTGTCATGTAAAATCTACTTGCTTGTATACAATGAATGTGTGTTCTGCATTTCCATCTAGATTAACTCTTCTCTGCTAACGTTACCATCTTTCAAACAAAATTACCTTGGTCCCACAATGGTTGTGTGTTGTTTTTTAACATGAACTCGTGGTTATCATGATTATGTTGTCAAAATAATTTCCCTCACATGCACTGACATAGTTTGTCATCCTCATACACTATTATAGTTCAGTCTATCCAGCTTACCGAAAAAAGAGTATCATTTTAAACATGATTACTTCTAGTTCGATCATTAATATCTCCCAGAGAATATACAGAAAATATGATATACTAGTTTTTGCCATTTGTATACACATCCTCTGCAGCCATTGCTGGAACTATCTTCTATTGTGCTTTATTGTTTAAAAAAAGAATAATTCACGAGCTTTAGAAATACACAATCATTGCTTTGTTATAATAATAAGTATTTCAAACTTTAATGGCTCTATTTTCTCTTTAGGTACGTTTTGAATTATTATCATGTATTGTTTAAGTCATGTATGCGTTCTCTAAGAGAACATTATTGCATTCAAAGATGACATGACACTGTGTCTTTAACTACGGATGAGAATTGTCATGGGTAACTTGAGCTGCTATCGTTTTATTAATTTTAGATTGGCGAAAATGAAGACTGATACCCACGTTGGGTCTGAATACTGATTCTTGTGCTTTTCACCCAGTCAATAGTTCAACTATTCATTTTGTGTCCTTTAGGCTGCAGCATTGGTGGAAGAAGAGACCAGAAGATACAGACCTACCAAGAACTACCTGAGCTATCTACTCACGCCTGACTTCTCTACTTTTGAGGTAACCAACCTTTCTGACCTCTGAAACCTTTTTACAGCTTTGGCCAGTGTGACAGAAATATCAGAATGTCTTCCTCCTTGTCACCCTTCAGACAGAAATTATGAGGAATGAATTTGAGCGGCTGTCGGCTCGGCAGCCCATGGATCTCCTGAGCATGAAGAGGTAAACCTTCCACACCTGAAATCCATTTTGTTAAACGGAGAACACTTGAATCAGACATGCACATTTCGATGACACATACATACACACCTGCAGAGTCATGCAAAAATACTGCTGCATCCAACCCGCTCATAGTCATCGAGCCAAAGGTTATTGTTTTTTCTCAACTCTGCACAACCCGCCAGTGACTGTGTGAAAAGGGTGTGACTGTAAGATCCAATATCTGTTTCACAAACCTACAGATATGGCCAGGCTTAAGGCCCCCTGATGCGAAATCAGAAACATGTCGAGAAGGAGTTTACTCAGCAATTACACCATCTTACAAGCCCTTCTGTTGAAGCAAACTGGCCTCTTATGATCCATATATGGACTTGTGCACAGCTATGACTTGTATATATATAAGTATATAAATGCTACCATCAGCATTCAAAACATGCTCAAAGTGATGGTGGTTAACCAAATGTGACCTTTAACGTTTACACCATCTTAGTTTAGCATGTTACATGCTAACATTTGCTAATTCACACTGCATAAAAACATCTGCATCTGAGGCTGGCAGGAATGTCTTTGGTTTTGCTGTGGGTTAGCCATACACCAAAATATCTGCAAACTAAAATTTGACCTATAATATAATATAGAATTTCTACCAAAATTAATTTCAGCCCATTTGTCGGGTTAATTTAAGAAAAGCCTAAAACACCTCATTATGGCGATAAAGTGAATGCCAAGGTAGCATTCATCCTCAGGAACCATGTATGACTATGAAATCCATCCTATAGTTACTGATATATTTCAGTCTGGACCAAGTGGTGGACCCACAGGTGACAGATGAACATTGTTATCAAGGGATAGCGATGTCCTTATGAAATAGCCCTCAAACGATTGCAGAGCACAAAGTAACAACCTCGGTTTTCTTGTTTTGTCCAAGTACCAGTCAGAAAACCCAAACACATTTCATTTACTATAGTAGAAGTCTGTTTTTGGAAGCAAAAATTAGGTTTGTTGCCGTGGTTTGAATGTTCATCTATGAACCAAGCTTCCTCTAAACAAGCGGCTGCAATTAAGAGAATCATAAAAAGAAAAGAAAAATACTTAAATTGAATTATCACGTGTTTGGAGGTGATTTTCTGCTGGTGCTCATTTCTGAGAACAGTACAACAATAATAGAACTGAAAGTGAATACATTTGGTTGCTTGACTGGATTAAGCATTGTATTATTTTATAAATAACCCGTTGCGGCCATAGATTTAACATTTGTCATTTAAAACTACAATAAATGTGTTAAATGTTACATTTCTAAAAATCACTTGTTTCTCCTGGGATACAAATTTATTTTAATAAAACGTCTTTCCTGTGGAGGTATGAGCTTCCAGCACCCTCATCAGGACAGAAGAATGATATTACAGCGTGGCAGGAGTGTGTGAACAACTCGATGGCCCAGCTGGAGCACCAGGCAGTTCGCATTGAGAACCTGGAGCTCATGTCGCAGTATGGAACCAACGCATGGAAATTCTATAACGAGTATGTGACAGCATCCTCTTTCTTACTCATCCTGACTTGTCTCATGAATGCTAACATGTTGCCTTCATCTTTCAGTAACCTGGCCTTCATGATTGAGATGGCTCAAAAGGAACTTCAGAAATTCAGGTGAAGGAACCCAAGATCATTTTAGCTGCATTAAAGTGGATTTAAACAAGATTTTTTAATTTAATCTATCCAATTTTTGTGGACAACAGAAAACAAATTCAAGATTTGAACTGGCAGCGCAAGAACGATCAGTTAGCAGGAGGAGCTAAACTGCGAGAGCTGGAGTCAAAGTATGTTGTTTGAAGAGCAAACCCGTTTATTTCATTGTACACAGGAAATATTTAGGATAGAGTGTCGTCTGTCTTAACCTTTTCGTCTGTCTCTCAACAGCTGGGTGTCCCTGGTCAGTAAGAACTATGAGATCGAGCGAGCTATCGTCCACCTGGAAAATGAAATCAGTCAGCTCAGACAACAGCAGGGTGAAGAAAACAAGGAGAACATCAGACAGGACTTCTAAAGTTGCTGCGGCAGCTTTCAGTCTTCCTCTGACTTACCGAAAAAACTAATAATCCCTCAGTCAGACAGATGTCATGTTTCGTAGGTCGGAGCCAAACTGTAGCAAACCTTTTGCCAAGGCCAGTCTCTGGGAACCAGCCTGAGGAGGGAACTTTACCAGCATGGAGGAGATTTAATATGAAACTGCATATTATTAACTTTATTACAAAAGAACTAGATGCCAGAATGACGACTCATCGCACCAAACTTTACAGCTCTTATTCTACAGTGAAAACAATAGTAGAATATAGTACCGTATAATGGAGCAGTATAATCGTCAGTCTAGCGTTTTTCCCCCAGGTGTTTAAAATGTCATTTATACAAGCATGTAGATCTCAGTCTGTTCGGCTGCTTGCCAACGCAAGTCTGTTTAGAGTGATGTGTATATAATTTTTACAACTCGAAAAAAATCGTTTCTGAGCTCCTCAAAACAAGTTCAAGTAATTTTTTATGCCATTGTAATAAAAAATATTTCATATATTTCTGTGTGTGTGTGTGTATTGGCCTTTCCCCGGCCAGATAGCTCCCACCTGATGACAGTGTAGTCTCGCTCTGCTTATCTTGAATATCGCTCATGAAGATCATCAATTATATTAGTCATTCATCTCCAGTGTTATTTTTCATTTTCTACTGTACCTTCTTTCATGTTGAACTTCCACGTCTTCATGCTACAGGCCGGGTTCTTTCACTGTATGAAGGTACAGTATAATCAAATTGACCTACTACCCCCAAAACCATGAACAAGCAGAGCCTGAGATAAGCCTTGACATCTCATTAGCTCTGATTTGCCCCTGCAGTACTAGCAGGAGCTCTCCAGCAAACGGAGATTTGAGCTCCTTCCAACTCGGTCTGACTTTTCTAAGACCAATGTTACAAAATTGTGTAATGCAGTATTGACTACTGAGGACTCATGTAATAATATTCTAAAAACTAAAGACTTTTTTTTTGTTCTTTTTAGTTACTCAGTAGTCATTACTACAGTATTACATGATTAGTCAGTCATTATATTACAGGTACTCGTGTTGGACTACCATGATATTCAAAGCTTTCATGATGATCTTAACTACACACCTGTAAAGTTTTTTGAGTGTATCTTGCACGATTGTGCTGCTATTGCAGTGACAAATTCCAGTCTTGACTTGATTACTTATGTGTTGGAACGTCAACGTGTTGACCAGCTGTGTGGATGGTGTGATCCATCGCATTAAGGTTTCAGGTTATTTACTGCTTTAACAATCGTTTATTAATGTCATGGCTTCATTCTAATGACGACAATTAAACCCTATTTGTCAAGTTACCAAAACATGACACAAACTGAATTTAAGTATTTCACCAGGCCTCTGATTTAAGGCTTCAATTAAGAGTGGTACATCATGAGCATGCACACCATACCTACTGTATAACTGATAACCTGACAGGCTTGAGGGTTTGTTCAAGGGTGAAATGAAAAATGTGACCATTCTAGTCGTCCATATCAGCCAGTCAAATATCTTTTAAATATTCAAACTAAGCGAACCAGGTGAATCAACCATCCTTCGACAGATTCACAACACCTGAGCTGCACAATTGTATTGTGTTGTTCAGTGTTTTATTATGATGAATGGAGCTTTTGTCTTGTTAATGCGTTTTTTCCAGCTTCTCAAATTCGGTAGATGTTTCTGTTTCAGTATCACTACGGAATATCTGATCATGATCATGACTCCTTTTCTTATTCAGAGTAGACGTTTTGTCCTCAGAGATTAGCTAACTGGCAGCTTCTCGACAACAATGTGGCATATCTCCTCCTGATGGATACTATTCAAGTCAGTACCATCTAATTTCAAGTGCTGCTTTATCTGAAAACATCCATGTTCTTTTAAATTCCATCTCAAATAACATGTTCATGTGAAAATACAGCTTAATTGTCTCGTACTTACCTGAGTAACTTGCTAATATGATGTTGAGAAAATCCCAAGAAACGGTTTGGGTCGTTGTGAGACAAAGTTAATGCTGCACCTCTAATTTGAAAAGCAATAGCTATAGTTAACATGTTACACTGGATAATATGTAATACATAATCAGCTGCAGACAAAACCAGATACATTTATTATCATGTATTGCCACAATCCTTTACACACTGTGCATAACAAGTCATCTGCCCTTCTCCCCTTACCTCCTTTGATCAGATCAAACAAACAGAGAAATCAGAGCATCTAAATAAATGTTATCTCAATCTGTGGTAAATCAAAAATCTCAGCTGCAGGAGATAATCTTCGTGGTTGTCATGTAAAGCCAGATGTCTGGCATATAAAGGGGCTGGGTATCGTGGTGGGCAGACAAGGTTTGAGGAGTTTCTACATACACAACACTAATTCTGGATTGAACTAAATTAAACTCAACAAAAACACTCAAAGTCATGTTCTTTCACGCTCCATCTTTAACAACGTTCACACATCTCACTCACACAAGTTTGCAGGCACTGTTATATCATTTGCAGAGAATCTACAGGGTTCTCTTCAGGAAAGTCATCCTCTGTGACTTCAGATTGAGTGACTATGTGCAAAACCTTGAGGAAAGCGTCCGTAACCGGCAGCCACAGTAGCAGTAGGTATTTTTGGCCAAGCTTCAGTCTATATACTGAGAGTGTTGAGAGCTGGTACTAAAGTAACAGCCTCCGTCAGGTTCTGGTTCTGGTCCTGGCTTCCTTTGCTCTGGAGGAACTTCTGCCGATGCCGATCTTCCTGACGCTTCTTCTTCTCTTGCCTCTGCTGCTCTTTCCTCTGTTTGGTGGAAACCTGGGATGCGAGAAATGTTTATTTTATGTTAGTAATTTAGCTTTAATTGTGGGGCTGTCATTGTTCATCACGTGCCTGAGGCAAAAAATGCTGCAGACTGTCATTACGCAATGTAATGAACACAGGCCATTTATGAGAAGAAAACAAGTTTATGTGAAATATAAAATTAAACTACACTTGTATTGCAATTTGTTTCGATGGACGGACTACCAATTAAAATGCCAATTAACAGACATCCCTACAACTTCTATGTCTGATAATATACCTTGAGTTTTTGTATGTTGGTGCCCTCGGCTGGCACTTTTTGCTCACTGCAGTCTGAGATTGCAGCTCTGCAGACTGAGCATGATCCTGATCCACAATTTTCCTGGCAGGACTGGCCCAGCACAGAGCCTACGAGCCATTCAGCATTTATAGTTGCTGCGCTCAGCTGGAGCAGGTTCTCCTCATCACCTGAGGTAGAGAATATACACACACTGTTAATGTTGAGGTTTTATTAATTAAAGGCTAATATTTCCTCCTGTTATTTCAGACGAACCAAAAGCATAGAAAATCTAGCAGAACAGAAAAGGTATTTGAAGTCTGCAATTAATTTAATTCGTAGCTACTATCAGTGCTTCCTCACTTTAGTTAATTAACACATATAACTATTCAGCTCGAGCAAATACGGCGAAGATGACTTATTTTGATCACATAAAACTCTCAACTCTTGAAGAACCTGTTTTCATCTCAAAGCCTTCACATGCTGCCTTGAAGAGCTGCCATATTACTTTCAGAAGGTTTTTTAAAAAGCTAATCTGAATCCATCACACCTGAAATTTTTTGTAGAATCATGGAGAAAGCTGATTTTGGACGACTTAGCAAATTTCTGTCAGAAAATCTGTACAAATCACAGCATGGAGACTGCTCTTATTGATTCTGGTAAAGTGGCTGTACTGTTGTTGACCTTACCAATACCTTTCATATGGTTGACTATATTATATGGTTTGAACACAGTTGGACACATTCCTGATCTGGCCAAAGTCCTACCTTGAGACGGGGATTAGTTAGTATCGAGTGGTAGCTGTGCATCAGTGTGTGTGTGTGTGTGTGTCCCAACAACATACAAGCGTCAAATTAAGTCAATGACAAGATCTGCTTTCTACTATCTTAAAAATATCTCAAGGATCAGAGCATCGATATCGAGATATGACCTAGAAAAGGTGTACATGCATTCGAGCGGATTGGATTACTGCAGTTGACAGTTCTCAGGCTTAAAACAGCAATGCTTACAGAATGCTACTGCCAGGGTTGTAACAAGCACCGAAAAAGCTCATCACATAACTTCATATCTCAGATCCATTCATTGGCTACCCATTTCTGTCAAAGAATGGACGCTCAGGTGGGCTGGTTCAGGATTATTGGGTGTTCCTAAGGGTTAAATATAAACATGGCGAAGCTGCCTTTATGCACTAAGCAGCCCAAATTTGAAATAGAATGCCAGAGGATCTAAGACAGGAGAAAGTGTTGGGCACTTTCAAATTCTTTCAAAATCCTTTTTGAGCTGTTGCCTTTAACCGATTTTGCATGCCTATACTTTAAGGATTTGTTGTTCCTAGTTGTTTTCTCAGTACTTTGATCAGTTTATCAAATTGTTCTACTCCACGGTTCTGATGTTTTTTTTATGTGTTATCTGATCTGTGAAGCACATCGATTTGCCATGTGCATGAATAGGTGCTATACAAATACATTGGCCTTGCCTTGTTATCTTTTGCCCAAACAATCTTTTCTTCCAGCAGCTAATGAGTCAAACAGTATTCCTGACCCTGAATTCCTCGATTCTTGATTGCGCTCAGGATCACGTTGTCCTCGTCCGAGGCAGTGGGTGAATTTTTTTTATGTCTTTCCCTCTGACCATCCCCAACGTCACGCTGCTGGCCTCGTGAATTCTGAAGATTCTGGGAGCAGCAAAGCATGGAAAACAGTACCATGTGAGTTAAGGGTGGCACAATAGCCAAACTAATTACAATACATAAACCCATAAATAGTAAACATGAAATGATTCACTCTTGAAACTTGAACAGACAGAACTGGAATTTTAAATATGTTCAGATATGAGATCAGATGAGAGAGATAAATGTTCATAAATACTGCCTCATTTGATGCCAAAAATATACTATAAACCTCTATCCGGAGCTGAGCAGGACTCTCAGAGTTGTCTCCAATCCGTCTTACGCTGTCATAATGATCTCCGTAGCGGTAGGCAATGTGCAGCTCTCTGCACACTTGCTTCTCTGCACCATTTATCTGGGATGAAAACACAACATATAAATTCGGTATTATATCAAAATTCTGTATCATATCAAATAGTAATGACTATCAAGTAGTCGTTACTATGTTGGATTTCACATAGTAATGACAAATTACATTCAGAAAGACGTTTTTAAATTCTGTCTCTACCTCCCAAAGTGGTGTGTTCAGTTGATGGATAACCACTTTCAATTGTTCACTGCGAGCAAAGGCCACAATAGCGTCATTGCCAGCAAACGTTCCAGGCTGAGAGAGGTTGGACACTGGATGCAAAGACACATAAAGAAACATTCTCACGCTAAGGTTGTGCTCGCACAATAATCATCTTTGTTGTAGTCACCACAGACTTACACTTTTATCTGCTAAAAATTGATGTCTTAAACCATTCAACCAAAAACACATTTTAACATACCTGAATGAGTAAATATATATTAAACATTCAAACTTGTAGTCTAAACCAGTCAAGAATGCAATTTTCCAAACCTTGTTGGGGTGTGAACCTAAAAGAAAGTGATATCTCCTCCAACCCCTCTTCAATCTACCGAAGGGTGATAGTTCATTTTATTTCATTTTTTTAAATTTTCAAGGCCTGACATGGAAAAAACTCATCCATAGTTAATGAGTAGCAACGCAAGGATTAGAGGAAAGACTAAAAAAATAAACACTTTATTGTGTGAAGCCCCACAAATGCTCAGATTTATCTTGCAATCCCTGGTCGTCTGTTTTTATATTGTTTGTCCAACCAGGTCACCTATGGTCAAATTTCTATATTTCAAATTACCATAGTTATTACAGATCTATTTTGTGTGATGTTGCTTCCCTTTGCCCTCGAGAGCGGGCTGGAAACAGCTGACACAGTATTTGTAGTTTCAGTTTCCTTGCTTATTTACTCAGCATTACTGACTTGGTCATGTTCTTACAGTGCTGTGCGAAGGGCATGTCGTCCTCAACAAAGGGTTCAAAATCTTGTCGATGGGACATCATATACTGGACAGTCTCCTGACGAAGCCGTAGATGACCACGTGAGTGACCCTCTAACTGGTCGCCTAGAGCTCTGAACAGGCAGTTACTGTAGGAAACATAGGAAAGACAGGGTTGACATGTGACTGCCTGTAGTGTCCTGGTTATTGGTTTAAATGAGGGTTTCAAATTGGCAAAATTGTTATTAAGTTTAAATCATTCAAGTTGGCATCAGTGGGCTAATCTCTAGGCTTAAGCCAATAACAATGATTTAATTTCTGCAAACCACAAGCCTCCCAGACCTTCTGTCCAGTAAACATGACTGATGATCAATTAAATTCTCATCATGAGTTTTCATTAGGCAAAGAAGAGCCTTAATACATTTACCCTGTTGCTTTCCAATCTTAAATGGCATTGTAATGCTGGTATCATCAGCCAGGGAAGACAAACTTGCTTCAGTAAAGATGAGCAGACAAAAATTTGGCTTTGGTGACATTTGCTTTTAATAATGAAAAATATTTTGCGGTTTTGTTAACTATAGATTGTAAACGACTGCAGAGTGGCTAGAGGTTGGGATAGAGGCTGAAGGCATTATGTGTTTCTATGAAGTCACCTTTGGTTACTAGTGGTGAAAACAGTTCTCCCAAACTTGAAACACAGTAATTTCCTCATAATATAATTCAAGAGACAAAATTGAAAGAATCTGTCATATAAAACACTGAAGATGTTTTTCTGGGTCTTACCCATCTCCAGGCACTTCTCTTAGCTTGAGTCCTAGAGCCTGGAGCTGATTGGAGAAACTGATAAACTCTGCTCCCTCATCAGCATCATGAGGCTTGTTCTTGCGGTCTTTTGCGATGGCCCTGCGTGCCGCCCGCTCATCCCTCTTACGTTCCAATTCACTCTTCTTGTTGCTCCGCACAGGTTTCGCTGTCTGTTTCCTTGACATGTGGGCTGCGGTTGTTTCTGCAGGCCTACAATACCAAAGTATTTCTTCTTACAGTGAGGAACTGGCACTTAGATTAGCCACTGCTGCACATCTGGAAACTATTAAAAGACACAGAAAAAGAGGTGGGGGTATGACAAGTAAGTCAAGTTTTCAGTATATATAAAGAGATTCTGTTTTCTTAGATCATACCAATATGTCAACACTAACTTCAGCCAGCTGATACTCAACAAGGCTATAATTTGAAAGAGAAATTGCTATTTGTCCTGTTTGCATCAGACTAAATTGTTAAATCAGACAAATATAAACTGCATCTCTTTGACTAAACAGTGCATACAAACATTGTGTGGACTATATATTGTCTTGTTCTTGAATACATACCAATCCATTAAAAATGTAAAAAATCAGGCAACAATATGTGTCAGTAAAACTTAGTATCGACTTGTTTTATCGTGAATGCCACTCATCACGTTATTTTTAATGAAGATAGATTAAACAAAAGAGTACACAAAACATAACGTGATACTATTGAAACGTCCTACTATATTAAGAAGTGCTGTTTGGTGTGAATATGGAACAAAATTGAGGACTGCAGCCACTATATACTGACTTACTTAATAAAAATGGATATATTTTAGGTTAAATATAACGTTTATCGAGATAACAAGTATAGCATTGGCTGTGTTACGTTGCCTATAACCAGTAAAGGTACATAACAGTTAGATAAGCTTCGTCATATGGCTTGTTAACTTAACGTTGACTAACGATACTCATGAAGTACAAACTTGCAATAGTCACATACGGAAATTGCGCTATTATTGGGTAACGTAAAGGTCTGGTTAGCTACGTTAGCTAAAATGAAGCTCAACATCCATGCTAGCAGCTAGCATGAAAGCGCTAGTTATTAACGTTGCATAACAAATCATATCTTCCAACTTGTAGCAAACTTATGTATGTGAATTATACACCGTTGATACGTCCTTACCTACATTTAACAAGCTGTGTTCGATTTTTTCTCTTTTTTGGCTCAGAAGAGAACGGTGGAGAGTGTCTTTTTCTGTTTACCAAGTAGGTCTAGCTGCAAACGAAAAAAAAACTGTTTACAACTTGCTGTTCCGACTACGTACAGTCCATGTACGTCAAGACGTACGGAAAGTCGAATGGGCCAAAGTAGAGACGCGAATTGCCTGTGATGGCAGCAGCAGTTTTATTCGATGAAAACAAAACGTCAGTATTTACCGTACCAATGCATTATTATTGCACATGACTATCTATCTATCTATCTATCTATCTATCTATCTATCTATCTATCTATCTATCTATCTATCTATCTATCTATCTATCTATCTATCTATCTATCTATCTATCTATCTATCTATCTATCTATCTATCTATCTATCTATCTATCTATCTATCCGATAATGGTCACAAGTTACAATGTTCTGAGTCATCTCATATATTGCAGACTGTGACTCAAAGTAGGAGGCCGAGTTCTGATTTTGGTAAAAAAAAAAAAAAAAGCTTCTGTAAAATCACCCCACCTTCTGCTCTCCTCAACTCTTAGGAAATCTACTCACTAACAACTCCTTCTGATGACTCCACACAGTTGGAGAATATAACGTGGGGGAGGCGTGGGCTGAGAAGCAATAAACAGGATGTTTGCTATGTAAAAAGACCAGCAGTCCCACTGAGACAAAAAAAATAGCCCCAAGACATAAAACTGCATCAAAAAAAAGGAGATCGCAGAGAGGTTCTATTTCCTAAAACTAGGAAAATATATGCACATAGCCAGCTGGTGTAAAAGAAACAGGACATACATTTGCAGGAGTAAGTTGATGTGTGATGTAATATAGATGTTAATAAGTGATTGCACATGTGAACAGATGTCATAGCCTAAAGGATTTTCATGCATTTGTGCATGTGCAGCAATCTTCATTGGGTACCTCAGTGGAACAGAGGAGCAGTCAGTCAAGCGTGGACAACATATCATCTGTACATGTACAATAACTTTGTGTGTGAATCAGTCCAAATAGGGCAATTCAAACGAGTCCCCTAAGAGGGACATGCCTTTTACTGCCCTGGTTTGAGGGTAGTATAGTACATTATGTTAAGGGAAGTCAATTTAAACTGTTGTCAGTGTTATGTTTATGAATGATGATAGAAAAACTTGCAATCTTTGTCTTTCTCACTGGCTTGCTCAAGGGCTTTTTGAAATGACTAACAAGCATGTTTGAATGGATAACACCTGCAAAAAAATGGATAGTAGTAAGCCACCCTTTTTCTTGTGCTGATATCCAGTATGGGGAAATACCTTGGCACACTGGGGAATCTTACTTCCTTCTGATGAGGAAACTTAACTAACTCGTTACAGAGACAGTAGACAGACTGTACTGCTTGTGTGACAGAAGAGAATACACACAGAAATGGTTTACAGGTCATTTTTCTGACATGCAGCACTACAGATATTTGTTAATGCTGGCATTCAATGTGTGCTGCAATTTGCTGGAAGTAGACAATTTACACAGAGCTTTAAGATATGTGTAAAGCAAATAAAATCATGTGTTCTCACTTACTGTCAGTGGCATAAGATAGGTTGGGTTTAGTTTGTCAGATCTCCTCTTCTTAGACTTCTCCTGCCAACAATCTAGATGAATGTGATGTTGTGATTTGTATGTTTAGATATCACAAGGAGCCTGATTTTTGGAGCTTGGTTAGTTGCCATGCATGAACTACTTTTATAACTGACAAATGATGCAAACATTATCGTGATTGTTCATGGTTCAAGTCATTTAACATTACACGTCCACATCACCTCCATTCTACCCCCAGTGGATTCTAATTAGAGACCACTATACTGGTGCCCAGCTTGGCTGTGTGTCCTCACTGGAGGAGGTTGAAATGAAGTAACACTAGTGTGCCCGTGGGTGACACCAGATGTTTTCAAATCTGTACCAGCAAAGGATACTTTCCTGTACTATAATAATGGTAATTGATTATTTTTACCACAATGTTTCCTTATTTACATTTACATTTTAAGTTTATTTTAAAAGCGGTTGCTGTTGGTAAAAAAAGGAGGCTGCTGTATGATCGCTGTCCAAGGTGCTGAAACAGGTCATAACATTCCTCCTTAGACCTGCAGTCTTTAGTTGCATTGTTCACTAAAACTGATTAGTCGGGCTACATAGGGCAGTGCTTTGGGCAGAACTTGATACACTGAGGAGCTACTTGCACAGATTTTACTGGTTCACATTGTAAGACACTTTCTGGTTTGGTCTGACTAAAAAACAGCTGAAACAGCGTAGAATAAACATCACAAAAATGTACAGAGGTTATACTAAATGTGATCGGAGGGGCTTTGCTGTAAAAGATAAAATGTTATATTTTCTTAGTGTCACAAGCCATTGCCTTACTCTGACTATGCACGGACACGTGGAATAGTTATGAAGTTTGCAAGTTTGAATGGAAAACCAAACTAGATTATGTTAGTTTGACACCCTGAAAACTGTGTGTGCTTGAGGGTTTGTATAAAACGACCATGTTTATAGTAAAGAGTCAATTTGAGAGAAACACCAGGAATGGTGCAGAAGATCTGCAATGTCTGTAAGAAAAAGAGAAAACAAGGCTGTGTGTGTGTGTGTGTGTGTGTGTGTGTGTGTGTGTGTGTGTGTGTGTGTGTGTGTGTGTGTGTGTGTGTGTGTGTGTGTGTGTGTGTGTGTGTGTGTGTGAGTGAGTGTAGGGAGGAGAGTAAAAGGGGTTAAGCCTTTGGAGAAAAGGGAGGTTAAATCCTCATAAAGAGTGTCATTCTTTAAGCCCGCTTCAATGCATCTGCAGGTATCCACTATAAATAATGAGCCTATAGGCCTGGTTTGCACTTATCCTCTCTCACAACGCCCACCATACACTCTCGCTGTGCACGCGCGCGTGCACGTTGAGGTGGGAGCGGATGCTCATATAGCTGATAGAAGCCAGGATGGGATAATCATGCATGTGTGGCTCCGGGCGTCGATGCAGCTGCCGTTACAGGATCCGGACTGGACTCGGTGCACAGGGTGGGTCTAGATATCAGGACCCCATGTTGATGTTATCAAGCTTTCCGAGAAAGACGAGGGCGATGGCCGTGAGAGGAGTTGGTGCAGCTCTTTGAAACGTCCTGGCGTTTTCACCAATGGAGGACGGAATTCGCCGGTATTAAAGAGCAGCCCCGGTTTGGAATAACTTGGAACAGGTGATACCGAGGCATCTCTTAGAGGATATCAAGGGAGCCCTTCTTGTTTTCTGTATGTTTTTCTTTAAACTAGGATAGCGATAGGACCGCACCAGGAAGAACGGATCACTTTTTCATCTTTCAGTCTCTCCTTATCATCTTTAATAAGGAGAGGGCTGCCTCCTCTTTGGAGCGAGCGGCAGTCGCACCCGCCCGGTGGGAAGACAGTTGGATGGCGAGGGCGCAGTGAGGGCTGAGAGAGCGGCTGTGTAGGAGGGGACGGAGGGAGACCGGGCAGTTTGAAGGGAAGGGGAGCCAGGAACGGCTCGGCGGCTCCATGAGCGGCTCCTGCCGGGACAGAGCGCCCAGAGCCCAGCCGGAGCGTCTCCACCGCCGCGGGTAGAACCCCGGGCTACAGGACGGCGGCCAGTTTGGAAGTTTTGATGCATATGATCACAACCACCATGATTTTTATGATTCTTGGTGCTTCAGTTGTAATGGTAAGACACCTTCCTTTAGGATCAGTTGGAAACAATAGGGTTTTCTAATTTACTTAATATTTAGTTAGATTATCACAAATGCCATCCATATATCACCTTTAGTGAGAAACACCTTACAGCAGGCCTATCGATGACATGTGGATGTAGGTTAGCCAACCTATAATTACCTGCTGTCATAAATAAATAATCTAAAACCGTTTTGAGGCAAGACCCCCCCTCCCCCTGTGAGAATCGGGAGGATCAACCACTGCTATTTTCTTCCCTTTTCTTTTCCCTTCCTTATTATTATTATTATTTATCTGTATATGAAAATAAATTATTCGGAGTGTGATGGAATAGCATCGCCTATTGCTCGACATGTCCCAGCTGATTGGAATGTTTCTTTGCAGGCGATAGCCTGTTTAATGGACATGAACGCACTACTGGATCGCTTCCACAACTACATCTTACCACATCTGAGAGGCGAAGACCGCGTCTGTCACTGCAACTGTGGAAGGTAAATGCCATCATCCTCCTACAACATTTGGGATTAACACCGTGTGTGCTGTGCTTTTTATACCCGTCAATTCTTAATAACTGAAGAGGCCTTGAAGATCTGCGATGAAGCTCCGCAAAGCCAATCAGATCCCAGCTTGTCTGCAATCTTTATAATGCGAATGATATTTCATCACGGTTTTATTTTCGCTCTCCGATGACACGTTTGGTCGCGGTGTTTTTATCCATAGGCAGCCAGGTTTCCGCTTTTACTGGACATAGCCTACTAAGGTGTTTGTCGGAGCCATAAATAGGTAATGAAGCATGAGCAATACAAGGCCGTTCAAAAACAATCGGAGCATCAAGTGCGCCTTGCTATTCATACGGGCCTAAACACGGTGAATATCAAGCTGCTGCTGGGCCAATTATGAACATGGGAGTGCTGAATGAAGAGGCTGGGACTGAAAATGCTATTCGCTGCTAATGAGCCTATCCTACCGGCTGCTGTCACAGCGAGAGCAGGTTTGAAGTGAGAAAACAGCAGCAAGAGACTCATTAATATATTAACTCAGAGTTAATCTGCATTATTATGCATCCACAGTAAAGATGGATGCTGTGAGAACAACATGGGCCTGTTTTCTTTGGTCTCTATTTTGCTTCAGTATAGCAACAGTGTTTGAGTAAGATTTTAAGTAAGTCCTTTTATCCAATAGATTCGCACAGGCATATATAATGTTCTGATATTTGGTCCTGATTGGCCCATGTCACTGTGCCACGAGAGTAGATCAGTAGTTGAGGAAAGAAATGCCACTATTCATGTTGGTGCAAACTGAACAGATGCACATTAAAACAAAAGCAGCCTATAATGTGAACACTGCAGTGAGAGGGTTGATATACTTGCAGTGCATTAGCGACATTAGGGGACCACATTGTCTTTTTTAGAAACGGGTCGTAATCAGGTGCTGATCATCACACCTGTTGGATAAGGATAACGTCAAAGTTAGGAAATGCCTCTCTTGCACTCATGTGAGAAAATAGCGATTGTGGGTAGGGGAGTATTTGTGGTGAGATGAAGCTTCACCGATTTGTTTTGTATTCTTTTTCACAATCATTTTTGCTCTTTGCTGTTGTAAAAGTAACCTGAAGTCATTTCCCATCCTTTCGTAGGAACTGGGTAGATTGTAAAAAATGTCACACCACGAGAGATATGCACAGTCCAACCTCTGCCCATCTTACTATTTTCTTCTACACAATGTCTTTTACTGACCTGAAAAGACTTCTGAATGAGAATCAGTGATCTTTCTTTCCACATACAGAGCAGAAACTTGCATTAAACAACAGACCTTAGCTCGCCTGCCCTTCCATCCGTGAGCCGTGGATGTGTCGTGACGCCCACAGCACTCACCTTATCAGGCTTGAGGACACAACCAGTGTCATTCTGTTTGGCAGCCTCTGTGCTCTGATTTGGATGTAGTTCTATGACGGGCTGAGGCTTGGCTTCACAAGCCGCCTCTATGAGTGTGCTGTTGGGTGCACCCTGCTTATTGGTGTCATGCTTATGTGTTAGCTATTTTTAGCAACATGCCTAAAATTCAATAGTTTTCATGTTGAAGACAACATAATAATTCTCCCAAATCATGGCTAAATGTAGAAACAAAAATATATATCTTATGTCATCTGAGATGATATCGCATTAATGTATCTTGGTGGCTGGTTTGGGTTTGACCCCCATGTGGCTAAACTTCCCTTGTCAGACATTTAACATGCTTGGTAAGGTTTTGCTGCACTGTGGTGTTTATTCCCTGCACTGAGAGATCGTCTGTAAGTCAAAGTTCGGGTAGATTTCCGGTTAATAAAGAACATTTTCTGGAAGAGCTTCTGTCTTTTGTTATAGCTGTTCCTGATATCACTTACTCCCCAATTTATGTTTATCGAATCAGTCTAACTTCCAGTGTATCATACGATTTCCACAGTAGAGAGCAATAGTAGTTACTATTGCTATCGAGCTATCAGAACTTGTTCATGAAAAAGAATTAACCATTAGGAAGCTTGATGAGTTATAATCAATACAATATAATATCAGGTGATGTCTGTTTTTTGGGTTTCATTGTTTCATTCTGCAGACATGTTTAGCTTTTAGTAGTTTTAAAGTGGACACCCTTACACATCAAAGTCATTTTGTATCAGAAAGCCTCTGTTGCAAACATGGGACGTGGATTAAAAGATGTGAGGGGACGGACATCAGAGTTTTGGTGCTTTGACCATACTTACAAGAAATTGAAAAGAAGCCCTCAGATCCTGAATGAACCAGTCTGACGGTGTAGAGCCTCAAAGGGTGTGGATGAACAAACTGTCTGTAGTCCCTTCTAGCTGCTCTCAGCTCCCACTGTGTTCCCTTACATTGTTTGTTAGACAACTGCCTGTGCTGTGATTCGGAAAAGAATCCATCCTCACTAGTATAGTAAGACGTTCAGCTCAGGGAAGAATGTGTTACAAGACATAAGTCAGGCGATGGAGCATACTCAGTGCCGGGTAACACCATGCTGGTTTATTGTTGATGAGTAATTGCTACAATCATTCATGTACAGAGTATATGTAAGTATATATGTGGTGTTGTAATGCATGGTATTCCTTTTAGCTGCAGCAGAACATGGTGACACATTATCTAATCTGCTACAAACATCAGCTGTATTAATAATGCGTTGTATTAATAACAACTTTGAATAATTAACATTTCCATATTTGTCACTGCAGTTCCTCTTTCTTCTCCTGTGTGACGTAAACAGCTGGTTCGTAACAATCACCTACCCTGTGGATCTGAGAAAAGACGACTAAAACTGAGTCCTTTCATTTTTATTCTGGTCAAGATTTTTAAAGTAGAAAAATTAGGGGATATCTTTAGGGAGAATTGTGTTTATCCATCCAGTTGAGCTTAAGAATCCATCCCAAAATCGATTGAGATCTTTTATATCTAACACTAGCTTTCTGTCCTCTCCGCAGACATCATGTCCACTATGTCATCCCATATGATGGGGACCATTCCTTGGTGGACTCATCAGAGAACTACTTTGTGAGCGATAGTGTAACCAAGCAGGAGATGGACTTGATGCTGGGGCTGCTGCTGGGCTTCTGCATCAGCTGGCTGCTGTTGTGGTTGGATGGAGTCCTACACTGTGCCGTCAGGGCCTGGAGGTCGAGCCGATACTACGGTAATATAGACACCGTCTGCACCTGTACAGATACCCCAACGTGAACTCAGCAACCCCGAACATTTACATACTTCATTTAAATGTTCATTTGGAATGTGTGTAGTGAAGCGTGAATGTTCTTCCATATGACAGGAAATAGCACATCACAGCATGTTCACTGTTCACAGATCCAAGAAACTTGAATAACCTTAATCAGGTTTTGATAAAATATGAAATGCTCAGTGTTTCAAGACGGATCTGATACGACATCACTGCTTGCTATTGCTTATATCATCCTACCTTGTAATAATCATTGCAGACATGGCGACAGTAAAATAGCAAACCAACCCAGTAAAGCATAATACAAATTAAAAACTTTGAAGATGAACAAAGTCATTACATTTTTTTTGTGGTTTGGTAGCTAGCTTACATGCATTCATTTATTGTTTTGACATTCGTAGTCAGATTACTGGCTTGTCATGATAGTGAATTTGGTTTATTGTGTGTGAATGCTAAAGAGGATACACATGTGTTCTTTCCAGTGTAAAATGGACGTCAACCGGCGATTGAACACATGATCAGTTTACAGCCCGTGAAAGAACTATATTTTGTGTGTGACATTTTTAGAGATTCATCAAGTATGACAAAACATCATTAGGGATGTCATTAGAATTATTTAGACTTGGATTTTGGGACAGTACCTGGGTGGAAAACTTCACAAGTCCCCTACCTTTGTGAAAGTGCAGGTCTAAATTGCTTGAGAACACATTTAGACATAGTATAAAACTATAATACGAATACAATTGTCAATAAAAAGTTCAGTTGGAGCAGCTACAAATGACAGCAGCAGCCCTAGCAGATCAGTTGAAGTGTATAGAAAAAACATCAGCAGCTGTAGCAGGTCAATGCATGCAGCTACAAACAGCAGCAGCAGTCCTGGCAGGCCAGTGGCAGGGGCTGCAAACAGCAGCAGCCATGACAGGCCAGTGGCAGGGGCTGCAAACAGCAGCCACAGCAGTGGCAGGTCAGTGGGAGATGCTAAAAACAGCAGTAGCAGCAGCCGTGGCAGGTCAGTGGCAGGTCAGTGGCAGGTCAGTGGCAGGGGCTGCAAGCAGTAGCAGTAATGGCAGGTCAGTGGCGGCGGCTGCAAACAGCAGCCGCAGCAGTGGCAGGTGGGAGATGCTAAAAACAGCAGCAGCAGCCGTGGCGGGTCAGTCGGAGCAGCAAAAATTGTATCTGGTCCGTGGTGATTCGAGCTTGTTGTCTGACCTCAAAACAGTTGTGCTCTGTCAATCTCATATTGGGTCTATTCCCCCCTGCCATGACGTCTGCACCGACAAATGCTTGTTTTTTAGTGCCGTAAAGCTTCCGTCAGGTTTCCTGTCTGGTCACCGGCATTCAGTGTGAGGAGTAGGAATGTAAGAGTTACCATCCTCCCTATTACAAATCAGTGTACCATCAAAAAGATTTTGAAGCTGTTACTTTGAGGTCAAAACGTTACATTATATTAATTGCTTTTAAAGAGGAGAGTATCTCCTGCCTCCGATCCTCAGGTCGTGGACCTCTACAGCTGATGAGCCAAGATAGTCTCGATTGGTCTCTTTTGGTGATTAACTGAAGAAAGACTTGAGAATCACTAGAAGGGCTAAGAAAGAGGCTCTAAAGTAGCAATCAGACTCACATGGGGTTAAAAATCACATCCAGGAATAGAAACCCTAACCCTTAAAATGAATTCTGAAAGTGAAAGGCTGCATGCGTAGGAAACAAAATGTAGGAAATGGTCTATTCTGTTGTAGAGTGGGATCGGCCTTTGAGCAATGTCCTGCAATAATTGCAAATACTGCCGCAAGTACGTAACAACAATCAAGCCTTGAAGAGATAAAAGGGTTAATGACTTTATTCAGGTCTACAAGTAAAATGATTAGAATGTTATTTACATGCCCTTGATAAATCAAACATAACTACAACACTTGAGTTTATACTAACACCAAAATTTTGCTTTACAATACATTTAAAAATTGCACGTAGGTAGTAACGAGCTAGGAATGAATCAAGACCAACCAGGTAATTGATGAATCGTCCTTGTTAGCTCTGAATTCAGGACTATAGTAGATAATAATGAGTTACTATACATATATAGTTACTAACAGGATTGGGGATACTGTATTAATGAATTATTAGGTATTAGTTCACTAATATCTGTGAATTTGTCCTATTCATCACCTTTTTCATTAATCATTCCTGATAATTAGTAAGTAGATAATACAGTAAAGATGCCTTCTTTACTATTTATTTGAATTCTTCATTACACTTTTTGTGCAAGTAGATTGATCCATCATACTGAGTCGTTACTACATAGTCATTTGAATATTTCCCAGTTAAAAGTCAGTTTATTCTACTTTGGAAGGACTTTTGAAGAAATGGGTCATTTCACAGATATGAATGGATCATTAGAAAATAATTGATCACTATAGTGTCCTCTAGCATGATCTCTTGTAACTCATTAGCTACCTGATAGTTTTTTCGATTGGTCAACTATTTATCAATTATTAGGTTGTTAACGGATTAGTTCGTGCTGCAGTATATGTGCACACTTCTATGTACCGTATTATATATGATATCTGACTTTGAGACTGAAGGGAATATGTAAATAGAGGATATTGATTATGAGACCACATGACATAATGCAGGATACATTTGTATTACAGGGTGTTATCAGGCAGCTGCGTGTATGCTGCATGGTATTAACTGTGGGTTGAGCCGGCATGCACAACACCAGGAAACAGAATTCAGCCGTATTATACAATTATTAATCCTGTTTATGCATCTTCAGAGGTTCAGGGTCTAAGGACAGAGGATGTCGTACCATGTACACATTTTAAAGCCCATTGAGGCATTGTTATTCTGATTTCCCAATCACTGAAAACATTTCGGTTCCGTGGTGGTTCAAGGTCATGAATTTGATTATTTAACTCTCTAAATTCAGTTCCATGGGTGCCTGCTGCATGGTTGTCCTGCTTCATTCCAGAGACCTACTGTGAAGTGCAATGGAAACTCAATCAGGATATTCACTTCATAAATGTGTATGTCTACAACGAACTCTAATGAGGAAGACATGAGACAGCAGAATTCATAAATACTACATGTGGGTGGAAAATCTGGGTGGAAAATGCTGTTTGCAGAAAGTGTATGATACCTGTGCTCAGCTGTAAATTGATATTATGCTGAAGATAACATCAATTCAGTCAGTGTTTGTAGAAACAAACACTGCTTCTGTGTGATCATCAACACAACACATATGAATTCACATCCGGCAGTTACAAAGACCGGTTCAGTCAAGGCTCGTTTCTCTGGAAGCGGAGATTGAGAAATTACTTCACTTCCACATCAGCTGTGCTTCAGTGAAATCTCCTTATACCACATGTTTAAATCCATTTCAATGTGACAGTCGCTCCTTAATTTCCTCTCTTATCAACGCTGTCTCTGACATAAACATTTTGTCGTCCTCTCCTGACAAATGAAGGATGCCTGTCAGTTGAGTGAAAGAAATGAAATGCAGCAAACTGAATGAGCCACAACATTTTGTCATATAGTTCACCAACATCATTCGGCTTGCGTGGTTGTGTTGACCTAAAGAAATACATAGAAGGCTTTCAGTGATACTTTAGCTAAGCAGCTTTTATACGCACATGAAATCATGACATTACAGAAGGAAATCGCTCTGCTGAAGAAACATCAACCACCAGCAACTACAAAATAATAAAAAAACAAGAAAAACAAATAGAAATAGCAATCGAAAAGGGGCAGCCGTAGCCCAATGGTTAGAGAACCGAGCTTGGTACCGAAAGGTCGATAGTTTTATCTTCAGGACCAGCAGGAAAAATGTCGATGGGGTTAGTGAATGAGCAGCACTTCCCCCCGCCAACATTTGCAACAACAGAAATGCCCTTGAGCAAGGCACCTAACTGAGCCCACTGCTCCGGTGTTTGTGTGTTCACTGTGTGTTTGCGTGTTAACCTACGGATGGGTTAAATGCAAATAAGAATTTCCCTTAAACACAATACAAATATACAAATTTAAAAAATCAAAATAAAACTCAGAAGATAAATATCTGCATTTATTCACTGATGAGCTGTGATAGCATCCCTTGGTCAGGGCTTTTAATTAGACTTCCTGGTAGCATCCAAATATAGGCGTAAAGTATTTCCATAATTTTTGCACAAAATTGCACAAAACCTTTCAAATTTGTTATGTGCTCAGTGGCAGGGCATGAATGGTGTGGAGGCGGCCTGCAGCCTCAGTTTTAAGGAAATGCAAAAGTAGGTGATGTGTGACCTTGATATACGGACCACCATGCAGAAGCTCCTCAGGCAGGATGGGAAAGTATCACACAATGATCAAATGAAATCCAACAGAAAATGCACTAATATAAGTTTAAACAATAAAAGCTGTTACGCTGTAATCACATTTTTTTCTGTGTTTAAGCTGATGCTTGAATTTCACAAGATTCCATATAGAAGCAGGCAGCTGCTACTATATGCTAGTGGTGAGTGAGACGGTTCTCTCCAGTGCAGCAGTGTGCATTTTATCGTCATAAAACCCCCCCAGAGATGAGGGAACATCCATATTCATTAGCACCAGTTATAGAGTGGGGGATACTGGCCTTTTTTTTCCTTAAGGAAGGAATACCCCTCTCCTCTGTATGTGTGTGTGTGTGTGTGTGTGTGTGTGTGTGTGCGTGCGTGTGTGTGTGTGTGTGTGTTTGTGTGCCCACTGTGACGTTGATGCTAGGTCAGACTCGTTTAGCCTCACAGAGATGAGGAGTGAAGGTGAGGCTGACAGAGGAGGAAGGGTGTGTAGGTGTGTGGGGGGGGAAGGGAGGTGGGCAAGATGGAGACACTCCACATCCCCACCCCGACTTACACACACAGGCATACACACATACACACACACACACACACACACACACGCTCTCCTTCAGAGCTATAAATAGAAAGAGAGATAGCAGCTGGAATTGCAAGTGAGAAACACACACACACACACACACACACACATTGCACACATGCATTGAGAAGCACATTGATTCCCATTGCCTTTTTCCTCCTAATTCCCTCTCTAGCTCCACCTCCTCCCCCTCCCTCCTCACTTATTGAATTGACTCCTGACCATTTCCTTTACAGACCTCTCTGCTGCAACTACTTTTCCTCTTATCGTTCTTGTGCTGTGAATATCTGATACTCCTTTGCAAAGGCGATAGGGAAGAAAAAAAACATAAATATTGCAAAAACTGAGAAATGGTTGGACATTCAACATCTCCCTACTCTGCCCTCTGTAACAACTGTCTTTGCTTCCCATTTTCTGTCCTGCCTTATCAAATCTCCCAAGTCCATCGTCATCTCCATCCTTTTATTCAAATGAGAGAAACCTGTCTTTGTTTGCCCCCTTTCCTTGGATACCCTTCAGAGCAGTCTTTGTGGACAGCACACCCATTCGCAGCTATAAATAACTCACTCTCTCTCCACCCTCACCTCCCCCCTTCCCCCCTCAACTTCACCGACACTACCTCGCCTCCCGCTCATCCTCCAGCTAGGCCAATAGCTTCTGGGTAGCTGTCTGTGGCTCTTCCCTCCTTCTCTCCTCCCGTCTCTGTGGACCTCGCTCTGCCTCACCGACAAGCTCAAATGTCTGCTCCGCCATTCCAATCTTCACGCTACACTTCACACTCATGAAATCCCAATTTGCTTCCAGCCAGTCACTGATTTCATTGCAGTTTGGTCTTTCCATTATAAAAACGGTGCATTCTGCATGTACAGCTCGGTGAACGCAAATTGGCCAAAGACAAAAATATGCTTTTGCCATGTGAGCATGTTGCAGTCTAAAGAAATATGGATTCAACCTTTATCGCACCTGTAAAATCCTTTTGGCTGTGAGAACTGCTGCCAGGACACACAATGGTGAAGGGCGACACCATGGAGCACTTGGAGAGATTGACGCCATTTTCCATTCTCATCCAGAATTCAATGTTCCATTATTTAATCTTTTATCTTATCACCTCTGTCACTTTGTCCACACTGTAAAAGCTCACCTCTACTTTTTGCCCATTTTTCTAGAATACCTGGAACTTTCAATATCTGGCCGTTATTTACGATGAGCTGCTTGTTATAAGAGTGTAATAACAGTTTCATGGGCTTCCGGGAGAGGCGCAAGTGAAATTACCATAATGACACCCCTTTTGGTAACATTTCAGCTTTCAGAAACCGTTGGGATTTTTCCAATAGCGCCAACTGTGACGTAATTACGGTAATTCAAAGTGCGCCAAACTCGGTGTTAAAGGGTTTGAATACCTGCCTGTACAAAGTCTGTGTGAAGCTCATATCTCAGTTTTATGCTACGTGAACTGGTGAAACTTTAATGTATCTAATTCTGGGTCAGGGTTTGGCATAACTGGAAACACTAAATACTGCATGGAGAATTCGATTTTTTTTGCCCGAAGCATTTTCTGAGGTTGGAAGTAAAAATACACATCAGAAAAATAAATTCTTGTCAGGTTTGGAAAGCAACATGTAGATAAATAATGGGACTCTCACCTCTGACCACTGATACTCATTCATGATAATGAAGGAAATCCATCAAATAAGAGATGAACAAAAAGTCCGAAATCAGCCTGAAGTGAGCGACACATTCACACCAACATGGAGCAGAGATCAGGCCTCTGTGTTACTGGCGCTTGATGTGTCTTGCTCGCCTCTAACCGGATTCATAGCCTGGCTAAGAAGGATTTTGAACTATTTTGTATCTTGATCTCAGGAGTCTCCCAGCTATTTGGCAGCAGTTTCTACAAAAGCCTATTTTTTGTTTTCCACATGTACTTTAACTTTTTTATGCTTGGAAGTAAAATAGGGAAGCAAATACGCAAATAATCTATGTTGTTCAGATAGATCGTGATAACATTGACATATTAATACTTTGGCATGGTATTAAATTTGGCTTCAGATTTCAAAATGTTTTGCTCTCCTGCAGTCTACTCTTGAGATATTGTGACTTTTCATGTCTTTTGTAGTTTTGAAATGCTTAGTCTCTGGCTGTCTCCATGACTTAGTTGTCGAGAGCACATGCCATTTAATCACAATGTCGCTTCTGTCCTCATGTGTCCTCTCCGTCCCTACTGGCAACTGTTAAGTAAAAGCAAAATACCAAAAAAGTCTCCTACAGCAAATATTTCCTGATATATGAGGTATAGTACAACAGCTCTGCATTAAATCCTCCCTCATGGGGTTGTTGTATGGATGCAGTCTAATCTATCCAAATGCTAACACTTGCCTCTCTTGACCACCGTGTTTCCTCTTGTCTCTTCTCTCCAGATACCCCGTCCTGGTCATGGTTGCCTCAGTTCTGCAACCTTCGAGACCTCCGTCGCCGAGCCCAGCTCAGACAACTGGAAGACTCCAGCGGCAACATGGTCCACATCAAGCAGAAGTTGTACCACAACGGCCACCCCAGTCCCCGCCACCTCTGACTCTAAAAAAACCAACAAAACTACAACGACAAAAAAATCTAGTAACTGTCCCTCTGCTAAACTCTTTACTTCTCCCTTCCCAAACCCCTGACCTCTCCTCCCAAACTGTCCAGTGGCCAATTGTTGCCTCAGAGACCCTGGAAAACTGCCCTCCTACTGTTCATAACATGGCCCTTTTAAAACCCCATAACAGAACTTTCTTAAGTGAAACCCTGAACACCATCAGCACTAAAAAAACCCAAATGAAGCGTGACGATGATTATTTGTTGCCACTGAAATCTTGTCTTATGTCCATGTCAACCATTGTTGCAGAGGGGAGAGAAAAACATTTTTAAGGGTGATTTTTCTGTATAGAGACATTTTCTGTGTTCATTGTTTAACTTGGCATGCTCTTTTAGAACAGGGTAAGATGTGGGCAGCGTGTGGACGAGGGTGGCAACAAGGGTGTCAGGAGTTTTTTCCTCTGTTGGTCGGGACTGGGACTTAGTTGGTGCGGGCGAATGCGACTGCTGGGCGGGTGGGTTTTTGTGGGGTTAGACTGCTGCTTCTGTAAATAGTTATAAATAAGGGCAAGTGGGATTTAACAGTCTTTAAAAGGGGGTGTGGGGGGATTTTTGAGAGTCGTTTATCAATGGAAAACCTACTGATGGATTGTGGGGACAGATTATAGGAATGGAACAAAAAGACGAGTCTGTTTTAAAACTGGATGTGAAACCATGTGATTTCTGCTAAAAACAGATTAATTAGCTTTGTTACTTAGTGAATTAACTGAATGTATTAATTTTTCCTGTAAATATGTGAGGAGGAGGGGAGCGAATATGGTTGCGGTCGGGGTTCTCTTTGCTATATTGTCATTCGTTAGACGAAACCGCAGGAGAAATAAATGCCAACCAGGATGAGTCAGTTCAATACAAACAAGCCCGTCCATCTTCCCCACACTGAGTTCAAGAATACAGTTCAATTTTCTTTATCCAATTCTCTCTCACTTATCAAGACAAACCAGCCTATCAGCACAGGGAACCCTCACCCAGACCCCCCTCGCCCTCTCTGTCCAGACATTGCTGTTGTGAGGATGAAATGTCTGTTTTATTAAAAGTGCCATTGAAGCACAACAGTGACCTCTGATTTTCGATTGTGTCATTCTAATCATGAGCGTAGTGAGAGATTATTCAGCAGCAACAAACAAACTGTGTAGAGGTCCATCTGCCAATATCATTTTGGTTTGTTGTAATTCCAGTAGATATTTCATGAGCATGGACGAGCAACATTGTGAAACGACTAACAAAAAACACTCTTGGAAAAGCCCTTTGTTTTTAATTTTGACAGGCAGCACTCTTTGGATGTTTAATCTGTGAGGTGTCAGATACTGAAAGAAATGTTCAGAATCTAATTTCACATTGTCAAATTCTCTAAGAATCAAACATATTCAAATAATCTGTGAGTAATTAGCTTATTCGCTTTAAAAATGACATTAGAGGGTTAATTGATTACATTAAATATCGATTACCTTCCCCAGGAGGTTATGTTCTTGCTGGCGTTAGTTTTGTCTGTCGGATTGTCAGTTTGTTTGCAGGATTACATAAAAACTACCTGGTGGATTTTTACTGAACTCACTGTAATGGTAGAAGAAGAACCCATTACATTCTGGGACACATCAGACGGAGGCTTAACGGTAAAGCTGTCACGGCCCCTCCAGTCATTCAAAACAACATCATAAGACATAGTGAAGTGAGAGACCTGTCACCTACTGCCCGCAAGCAGGAGGCCCACTGCTGCTGCATCTACCGTGTTGAGGGAGGCAGAGCAGAACATTCAGTCCACATTGAACCTCAAAGACTCAAAGCAGCTGAAATATATTCAATTATTTTTTTCAAGGGGAGGTTTGAACTGTATTAGTGCTCTTGCTGAGATCTGCCAGGGAAGAAATGTTCTTGTTGAAGATTTCGAGTCAGTACCACACTGCAACAACAGCCAGAAGAAAGAGGAAGACGAGTGCAACAATCAGCCCGTTGTGGATGAATCAATGCATCCTCTTTCTTAGACTCCTGCAGATCTACAGACCGCAATCAAACTATAACCTTGATTCAAAGTAATTGAGTTATAAACAAATCGACTGACACACCAATTGACCGTGATGGACACAGAATTCAAAACAAATGTTACAGACGTGTTCAGTCTGGAAAAAGGATCAGACGTTTACAAAATACAACAGGTCTTCATTTGCAATTACATTTCATCAAAGATTCCAACTGCTCATTCCGATGCACTATAGTTGTCCCAAGGTTGGTCATCCGCACTGGTTTCGTTTGAAGAAGAAAAGAAGAAAAACCCTGCTGGACTGACTTCAGCTTCTTTGGCAGCCGTCTATTAAAGGGTCATCTACTGTATTCAATTTATTCAAAAATACTTAATTTATCCCTGAAAGGGAAATGAGGCAAACGCATTTGCAACAACACACCTCACATTTAGAACTTACAATGACAATATTAACATGTGAAAATGAAAGGCACTGGTCACTGGTTGGAGCTTTATCCAACACAGCGAAGGCATGCAAGAAGAAGAAGAAGAAACAAAGCGAGTGCAGGGGTTTGTCAGGCTGTACCCAGGGTAAACTGGGAGTACTGAAGCTTGTGCTGCGGCTGGAAATCTAAATTCCTCCTGTTTGTTTTACGTACAATACAAGCAATCTAAAACGTATTCCTGATGGCTTTATCTGAGCTTTTTCCCCAATAACATCTGGATCTCAGACATCAAACACAGTTCCAAAGTATTTGTAGGAGCCAATGTCCAGCCTCTGTGGTGAACTGTTTTTATTGTTATTATTCCAAGGCTCCGCCAGAAGCTGTGTGATCGACCTGGACAGAGTTTCTGGGTCTAAAAAGAGACACCAGTGGGGATGAGCTGTAAACTGAAATTATTTGTAATGGCTTACAGGGGCTGCAAAACGAAGTCCCATTGTACTGAAGTCACTTCATTTATTACCTCAGTAAACATCGACCTCATGTATTATTCACTAGTTTTTCGTTTTCTTCAATACAGCAGGGTATGCCCTTACTCCTGTCCAGCACCACTGTCTAGTCCAAATATGGTCACTTCTGGTTGCAAAACACCAAGATGACAACGACTAAAACGGCTTCAAATATAGCCGAAGGTTGAAGTAACGCGTGCTGCCTCCAATAACTTTATACAGTCTGTGGGCACCATTGTGTCTCAGGTTGTTGCTTCAGTTTCCTCTGCACGTTCGTCTGAAGTGACTTCAACGTCTTTGGCATCAACCTCTGTCCTTAGAGGTTTAATAATCAAACATCTGCAATAGTAATCTTAGGCTCGCTGACCACTGCTGTCATTGCCACTTCTTTCTTTAGAAACAACTGATGGTTCAGTCTCAGTGTGTCCTGCAACCTGCCCACCTCACTTCCTTCAGCTCCTGGATGAATACAGCTTCAGCTACCTTAGTAACATCATTTACTATTGCCTCAGACAATTTTACAAGGACTCTGTCCTTTGTAATGACCTCTGCCAGTGTTGCAGCATCGGTTGATTTCTCCTCAGCAGTCACTTTCTACATTCCCACAAACATGGCTGCAGAGTCCGATTGCTGGACAGCAGTGTTCTGGAAGAGGCAGGCCCCTGAAGTCTCTAACAATGAGGTTTAATTCTCTTCCCTCAACAACAGCCGAGACTGTCATTTCAAAGGCTGTTCCAACATAATCATCTTTCTTGGCTTCTTCTATGGCCTTTGTCTCTTGCAATGCTACATTAGTTGCTGGTTCGTCTTTACTCAGAGCAGCAATTTCTTGGACAGTGGAAGCTGGTGCATGCTCAGCCTCTTAAACCTTAGTGACTGTAACCCCGGCTACAACAGCCCCTTAAGCTACTGCTGTACGTAAAGCTTCCTCAGTCAGAGCCCTCATGGCCTCAACTCCCAGCACCAACGTTACAACAGTAGCTGTTTCAGTAACCTGCTCTACTTCATGAGTTTAGACCTCGAGCAGAAACTTCACTTTCTTTGACTTAAGATGTTGAGGATAACATCTGCCTCCACCTCTGAGGGTTGCTGTTTGTATCGGGCCATTGTGGCACAGAACCTTGAACACTGGAGGGACTTGTCTGGCAGTTTTACATTTAGTCAGTGAAGGAGAAGCAGCTTCCTCGGCTGTGATTCTTGCAGCCATCTCCTTGGGGAGAATAATACCAACTCTGTTGACCCGCTTCTCTCTGCGACAGGTCCATTTCCTGTGCATGCTGCTTGGTGGGATCATCACCTCTTGTGTCACCTACTACTTTGTTCAGAACTAATTACATGTATGTATGTGAGAGTCTTACAGAAGATCTCGTCAAATAAAAGCACCAATATGTTGTTGTTTCTAAAAAGATTCATCTTTTCTTTCATCAGGCTTCTCTACTCACCAGCCAGGCTGCACCAGGTTTTGAGATTATTCGACCAGACATACGTCCTGCTCCCTTTGCAATGTCTGAACACCACCAGGTTTGTATAGGTGTCTGGAGCTTCTACTTGTTTCTATTATTTCTTACACATAATTAATTGGTTTTAACTGACTGCCTACTGACCACTGCTGCTTTACTTCCTGAGGACTTGAACACCATTTCATTAAAGCCATAAGTAAGACTCAGACACCACACTGGTTGTAGGGCTGAACACATTATACACTCCATTATGCAGCTTGAGCTCAAGAGGCGACCTCCTTGCTATGCGGTGGTAAATCACCTGTTGTCACCTTGCTGTACAGCACCAGTAGCTGTTAAGGAAATACAATATGTTTACTCACTGTCACTCTGCGGTGGCAGGACCCAGTTTCTCTCCCGCATCACCAGGAAAACAAACTTTACAATCTTGTCTATGGCACAGTTGGTCTGGCTGGTAATTAACTAGCACCAGCATGAACCTGAGAGGTGAAAAGAAGTTTATTTAGATGTGTCAAGTGACCTTCTAAATCATTGTGATAATCTTTTCATGCACAGAGGATAATGTCAGATACAAACGTGTTGTTCTGCTCCCGGTGTGGAAGTTGAATGCATTGAATGTGTCTCTGAGAACCTCGTTGATTTTCTCCTGCGATGCAAATGTTATGACTCGTGAATATATGATTAAAAGATCCTCATGATGCACATTGCACTGCGGCTGAACTCACAGTGGCTCACTCACGCATGAACACATCAGCTTCATCCACAGAGAGCAAAAGGAGATCAGAGACCATCAAAGAGAATGAGATCAAGAGCTGCCATTTTGTTTAGGCATTCAGTGTAATTAGCCCCTCAGATAAGAGCATTTAGAACATGTGTCCTATTAATGCAAGATATAGGAAACTTTGGAGATTCCTTCAGTGTGGATGGGGAAATTAAACTGCCCTACACCGTTTTGGCACTTGCCCAGTCGAACACCTTGTGCATGGCAGCGACTCCATCACGAACCCTGGGTGCCACATCCTCACCTGTAATGATGCAGAATCCCTCCCTGAACATAGACATATGTTCTGAAAGGCCACGGATTGGACAGCGCCCAAAAAAGAGGAGAAGGGCATTAAAAACTGGCTTGAAAACCATAAATATCGTAGGCTTCAGATATTTAAAATATACTGTGATAAAAAATTAAACATAACCAAAAGGTATTTGTACCAAAACAGATTAAATTGATACCTGTGAGATATTTTAAATCCACAGCATCTAATTTCTGCCACCAGGATTCTCTCAATCAACACAATAACAAAAGACTTACACACATCATAACATCTCTGTGCACATTATCTTGCTGGCTGACATGAGCCACTTATCATACTAAAATATTGTGTTGAGCTGAACCCCTACTGAACATTCATATCAATAAATTGTGTCCCGACTGGATTACTGTGTTACAAAATGTTGTGCAATTATTGAACAAAATGATGCTGTATGAGGGTTTAAAGACAAAGTGACGCCATAGGGGTCAGATTCCTCTGGGTCTTAAGATTGTTGGAAACAGTTAGGGTAATGTAAGTTCACAACTGGACAAATTTATGTCAGAGAGATCATTTTTTTACATTTTATGTGGAAATTTTAATTTCTTTGGTATTTTCTGTGTTCAGTCATCTGGGCTCATTTAAATCATCCGGTTCTCTTTGCATGAATTCTTAACAAAACAATGCAAACACAAAGTGCCGCGTCCCTCGGGCAGAGACTTTTGCACTTTAACTGACACAAAACTACGGACGCCACAAAACAGCAGAAAACAAGACAATTAACATAAAGATTGTGGATTATTACTTTGAATAAGACTATATTGTGGCTGTGGCCCATTCTGGTATATCATTCCCTTTTCTCTCACTCCTTTTATCGTCTTTATCCAAACAATGAATTGTAGAATATTGATTCAGCCGTACCTTAGTATAAAGTGTTCTTCCAGTCCAAGGAGGTCAGTAGGTCAGGGTGTTTCTGTGCAGGGCTGTTCTGCATTGCATTGCCAGTGCTGATGGAAATGTTGCTCACACCTTCCTCTAAAGAAGTCTAGGTAGTCCCGAACACAATGATTCATCATTTCAAGGTATATAAAGAGTAAATGAATATATATATATATATATATATATATAGACTCACTGAGCACCACACACTCTCCGGCATCCTGGTGTCTTTTGATTGACAGCTGCAGAGCGTTTTAATGGTTACAGGAGGGAATCATATGCAGAATA
>CAAKHC010018927.1:58200-91870 GCA_901007825.1 Macroramphosus scolopax
AAAAGTTTTTTCGTGGTTTTGTGTGTTCGGAATCTATGATCATTCAGCTGCTCTGTGCTGTACAGCCAGGTCGTTGTGCGTCTTTCAGCACCGCAGGTGTGGAAAGCGGAGAGGAGAAAGAGGGAGAGGTGCTGTGTATGTGCATAATTTGTTTGTTTGTGTTTCGCTTACATAGAGTAGGCCTATATGAAATGATTTTTGGACATGGCTTACTCTGTGATTGTTTCGGCATGTAGTCCTCATACAGGTCATTTAAGATGTAAATATTGAAAATGATTACATGGCTGGGTTCATAACAACCGGCTCACTATACATTATCGCGCTCATTACACGGCTTACTGGTGAAATGATTTGGTTATTATGAAGCTCTGGATATTTACGAGTGTTTTCTATTGCATGTGTAATGATTTTACGGGTTTACACGGGTGTCTGGCAACTTGGTGGTTTGGGCTGGTTTTTATTGGATTGGGCGGGTTTTAAGCTGTGATTGGGCTGGTAACTGTCAATCTGATCTGGCAACACTGAGCAGAGAGCTTGTAGCGATGGTGTGAAACAATATCAAAGGAAGCCTGTCATCGTGAGCAGAGCAGAATGGACAGGCGTAAGTGTCTTTGAATGCAAACAAAATAAACCTTCCTTCCCAAGAGCGTTAAATGAAGCTGTAATGTCACAGACATGTTTGCTAACACTTAGCCATAACAAGCCAGGGCTAACGGTACAGCTAGCCATAGTGATGGGTGTTTCTTTTCTGACTAATGCTGACTGTCAACACATGTTTTATTGGAAAATAAATGAACGGACGAAGTCGCTAGAACAAAATCAACAGTCCTCTGTGGTGACGCACACTACCACTGTGATTGACGTGGTGTTTCAGGACACTAACGTTACCCCAAGATAGTGACTATCACTGGGCATACAATCTATACACGACCTTATATACTAGACAGTCAGATCCGCCTGAAGTCGGAACAGTGTGTCTAAAACAGTGAAATTTCAGTTTTGTTTACCCCCCAAGGAACCAAAACAACAACAAATAATTAACATCTCTGAATGACTTAATAGAGCTTTCCTCTTTAAGTGGCCTTTTCTTTTTCAGCCTTCAGTAACAGCATATGCATACATTATAATACGCATGATGTGAAAGCAACTTCTTGCCAACTCAGCATTTGTTGTCTATTGCTAATGTACGTCCTTAAGAACATGTGTTGTATGTATTATGATTGTCTAATAACTTGAACATTCTCATTTCCCCTTTCTTAGTTAAAAGCAGAAAGTTTGTTGTGTGTTATGTCTTGAAGATGAAGAAAGAGTTTAGGATTTCAAGTTAAAACAAAGCATACATGTGATTCTGAAAAAGAGCTCTTAATTTTTAATCTTGTGATTTATGCGATACCCTGATGAATATATGATGTTTCACTAATTGTTTAGGTTTTGATGTTCAGTGTGCTCTGATGAAGCCTTCTCGGGGTCTAGACGTTGAGTCCGCCAAATCTCTGATATCAGGCCGCTGCAGTGGGGAAACCGCCCAATATTTAGGTTTACCTTCCTCTAAGGGACTTGGCTTCAAATGTTGAGGTGTCTGCTTTTCCTGTTAGGTTGTAGGTGGTGACTGAACCACTAATTAATGATATTAAACTATCAGGCGATCTTTGTTATATTTGACATGTAGTCCCAGTCAGAAGGCGTGGCCACAGCGTTTAAGGTAATTTCCACGGGTTAAACTTGCTACATTTCTTTGTTGCTCAAATAACGATGTGGGATTATTCGTCAGTATTGGCAGAAGTGGAAAGCGTTCCAGATTCTCCGTGAGAGCCAGTTAAACAAGTTGTCTGGTATTTTAACAGTCGTCACTCAGTTGGCAAGTCAGGTGGAGCAGCATATCAACAAGGTGGAATTCACCTGCTTCACATCCCTGAAATCTGCCCACACTGCCTGATCATTGCGAGAACATTTTTGTTTCACGCTTAGGTTCTCAGGTCCACGGTAAGCCCAGTTTCTTCCTTAACTTTAGTTTTAGGAAATGAGGGAAGTTTTTTTATGGAACGCATCCGATGTCTGAAGCGGAAGAGAGCGCTGTGTGAAACCGAATACAACTTAAAGCACCTGTGTATCTCCTCTGTTACTTTATTATATGGGCTCGTCTGTGATTGTATGGTATCAGCTTGTATTGCGTTTCTGTCTGCACCAGTAACTATAAAAGTTAATGTTTAAGTGGAAGCTCTGTCCTACTTGTGTCAGTGATCTGCGGTTGTTTGGTGTGCGTATTGTCTTGTGTTCAATCCGGGACATTGTCGCTCGGGGCTCGGTGCAGAAGCGACGTGTCGACTGGGTTTCAGCGTGCTCGTCTCAGGCGTCAGGGTGGAAAGTCTGATGTCTCTCTCTGTTAGTTATGGTTGTATAGCGCGTCGATTGTAGCAAATCTTTGGCAGAACGTCTGGATTCTTGAATGGGGTTGCTGACGTGAGACCCATTACGAGAGCATGTCAGAAAGCCCTACTGCCGGCGAGGGGAATGCTGGTTGGGGGAGGGATGGGTGAGAGGTGTTACTTATAAATAGGTCCATAAAATATAAATACTGAATATTGATAATGATAAATATTTGGAACGTGGCACACATTTTTGCCAGTTTTATGCTGTAGACCATCTAACATAAAAAGGAAATATTGAATGGACAAGTGAATCTTAAATAAAACAAAATATTTGGTTTGCAAACTTTTGGCTAAATATATTGTTTGGTGAATTCTACATTTAACACTTGAATGGGCTTTTAAGTCTGTAAAACTACACATTTAGCTTTGTGACATCTACATTTAGGATTGAACTAGATATTTAGTGTTGTACTCTCTACACTTACATTTGGTGGAATATTTAGTTTATAATGTTACATTTTTAACATTTTGCCAAATATTCACATAGGCATTCCCCCAAAGAGCTACTTACTATTATCCTGTTCTGCTAAATATGGCATCTCCTACAAGCACACAAAACTACACACTACCGGGCCATAACCATGGAGTCAATATTTGGAGCGACCAAATCTGTGGTTCATTATCATTTTTAATGACAAACTTATCCAAATAAATAGACAAATTCCAACTTGTTTTGTCCGAATAAGTAATGATAAAATAGTTAGTATTTGACATACAAATTTTATATCATGATTTGACAAGTTAGATTTTATTTCAATTAAAAAAAGACTTTAGGTGCACTGGCCAAGTGTTATTATCCATGAGTACCTATTTCTGCCATTATATGTATATATATATGATAATATATTAGCTATTTATTATGAACAAAATAATTTGTTTTGTATTGCTCTGTTTTTGTTTTGGTCTTTATTTTTTACCCGTGTTTACTTTGGCAGAGATGACAGATTAGCATTAATTTAATTTGTGAAGCATTAAAAAAAAAAATCCCTATTGGCAGGCATATGCAGTCAATAAATGTTTTGACACAATTTTCACAATTCTGGCTCTGTACACTACCACAATGGACTTGAAATGAAACAACCAAGGTTTGCTTTAAGTTCCGACCTTCAGCTTTAATTTGAGGGTGTTTACATCCAAATCAGGAGAACGGTTTAGGAATTACAACAACAATTTCTATATGTGCCTCCCCATTTCTAAGGGACCAAACGTAACTGGACAAACTAACAATCATAAATCAAATTGTCACTTATAACACTTGGTCGCAAATCCTTTGCAGTCAATGACAGCCTGACGTCTGTAATCAGCAGACATCAGCAGGCGCTGGGTTCGATTCCCTAGTGATGCTCTGCAACTGTCTTCAGTTCCTGCTTGTTCTTGGGACATTTTCCCTTCAGGTCATTGTCCATCTGCACTGTGAAGCTCCGTCCAATCAGTTCTGAAGCGCTTGGCTGAATATGAGCAGATCATTTTGCCCGAAACACCTCAGAATTCATCCTATTACTCGTGTCAGTAGTCAGATCATCAATAAATACAAAGGAACCAGTTCCATCGGCAGCCATACATGCCCACGCCATAACACCACCACCACCATGCTTCACTGATGAGGTGGAGTGCTTTGGATGTTTTGATTCTTCAGCCTAATGATGCCTTGCTTCACTGATAGTGACGCTCTTTGGACCTCATATTAAGAGTTGACAGCAACAGATACCACACTTGAAATGAACTGTAGACTTTTTATCTGCTCCTTGTGATTTAAATATTGAGGGACTAACATACATTCCTAATGGAACAGTTGAGCAGCCAATTGCCCAATTACATTTGGTCCCTTAAAAAGGGGGAGGCACATATAGAAATTGTTGTAATTCCATTCTTCATTCCATTCCTTCACCTGATTTGGGTGTAAATTCCCTCAAATTAAAGCTGAACATCTGTACTTCAATCACATCTTGATTGTTTTATTTAATGTCCATCATGGTGGTGTACAGAGCCTAAATTGGGAAAATTGCCTAACAATATGTCCAAACATTTATGGACCTGACTGTAGCCTACGCAAGACTCATTAGATTCAGTGTTTAACATTGTATTTACCCACAGCAGAAGAAGCAACGGCTTCTCCTGAGGTAGGGCAACACCAGTTGACCATCCACACACAGAACTGTAGTACAGCGTAATACAGACCCATGGTGATAATACTGGCAATTTTTGTATTGCATTAGCTAACAATTATTTTGGATGGTGGTGTGTTGTTGCCTGTCGTAGGCAGAAATGTATTATATCATATAGGGGAAGATGTGTCCCCCTCAGTTAATGCAAAAATGTGATTTGAACCATGCCAAATGTCATTTCAGTTGGGGATAGACTACAGCTTTGCCGTTTGTGTGTTGTTAATTTTTACCTGCTCAGTTCTTGTAACTGTTGTATTAGATGGATAGCTGTTGTAAATGTGACTTTTTCCATAGGAAGTGGGGTTGAGTTGCAGAGCCCACTCACCTCACCCAGCTCGCCCAATTCCTGACTTTCCACATGGTAAGACGTTTTCACATTTTGCTTTTCACCACAATGATCAAAATAGAGAAACAAAGACACAGACAACAAAAGCAAAGAAAACCAATTGGGAACTGGAGTGGAACTCTGCAGAGCGCGTCCTTCCAGCAGGGTCCATGTCATATTTCCAGAATGATTAATGAGAATGTCCGGATCCACCATGAAACTTATTAGAGTCTTCCTTGGCCAACGCTTCGGCCCTCCACCAAGTTTCATGAAAAACTTTCTGCTGGTTTTGAGTGATATAACTTACAAACCAACAGACAGCCGGATACAGATAATATGACTTGATTGTGTTTGTGTGTGAAAACAGTAAGAGACATCAGTCACCTGTAGAAGTCTCTAGAAACATGTTATACTGTGACTCTCATAGTTTGCCCTTTGATGATGGCTTTTTATTATTTAATAGCGGCACAGATAAGATGATCTTTATGGAAATGCACATCTATTTAATGATTGACGTTACCCTCTAAATGTGACTCTCCTTTTCCCCTTCCAGGACATTCAGGGGTATAAGTGGGTGCGGTGGCGCGTGTGGTTGTGTCGTGTGGCTGCCGTGCTGTCCTTGGGTCTCCTCCTAATATTGTTTCACTGGCGCCCAAGACTTGCCGTTCTCCTCCGCTGCTGCCCCTGCCCTCCAGCTTTGGCAGATTTTCTGCTAATAAGAGTGAGAATATACCGACTTCAATCAAGCTGACAACTGACCTTATTGAAACTAGATTTCTCTTTGCATTTGCCAAATTTTCTTCATTACAGGGGCCACTCTGTTTTGTGTTAGATTATGGTATTCCATGAAAGTTGGGGTGACTTGCACTAAACTTCTGCAGGAAATTTCTGAGCTTTATTGTCAATTGATGTCTGAGATCTTGTCCGGGGTGAAATTCCACTGAAAACACATCATTTTTACTTTATGTTTGTTACTTACATAAGCTTCCGTTTCAAATATTGTCCTTCCAATGGCCATATTGGTTAGTGTTAGTGAATAGCTTATCTTTGTGTGTTATGTTATGTGTTATCCACACTGCCTTACACCTTTATTCATATTATCTTAACTTACTGGGTGTAACCGAAAAATATTTCTTTTCGCAGAGTTAGGTAGGTAAGTAAATATTTACTACGGTATTCAGCCGTCACAGGTGTATTTGTATTTCCTTTTGCTTCAGGACAATGTTGGACAGCACCATGTGGTGGAGGTCTTCACAGAGGAGATGGAGGAGGGCAGGTACGCTACAGGTCTTCATCCTCCGACAGCATAACCTGTAGAATGTCAACACCATGGACGTATCTGTGAATGGTTTAAAAGCATGTAGGTCCTGCTCACGTGCGTCTGTCTCTCTTTCAGCTTGGAAGTGTTGGGAGATCTTGACGATACTGAATGGAGAGATACAGTTCAGCTGTATGAGGAGGGGGTGAGGAAGACGTTGGAGTTGTTTTCTGCAGATCATGTGCTCCTTTCAAGGACTGAAAGTGGAAATTATTGTGTTACAGAAAATGCTGTTGCGCTACTACCTGTTTGAAGGGCTGCGCTACATCTGGCTTGACAGGAAGGGAGCTTTCTGTCGTGTTAGGTAATGAAACCGGAAAACTAAGAACCTGTAAGGTTCCACTAAGCTGTTAGGATCAGACTGTATTTTTGGATTGAAACAAAGTGTGAATTCTCATTAACCAATTTCAAGAAATTCAATCCAATAAAAAAAATACATATTTTGAAATGTTTTTTCAGTGCACTTATTATAGTATAGAAAAGTCATAATACAACAGAATCCACTATCCTTTTGTTTTGCATCCCCATAATGTTTACATCTTTGTTCTTCGTTTGTAGTGTCCTCAATGAGGACTGGACCTGCAAGGACCTGTATGGCCTCCAAACTGGACTGAGTCCCATTGAGCAGAGCGTGAGGTGAGAGAGGAGAAATACTCAGAAATACTCAGCTTCTGTAATCAGCTTATTATATAATATCTATTTTCAACCTCAGTCATGGCATGTATAAACAAAATGCAATACATACTGTACAATGACTGAACATCGTACAGGGAGATCAAAACGCCTATAAATGTCTATCCTACATCTTTTCAACTTAAGTTACCTTCAGAAACCAAATCCTTCTTTCTTGTAGCCATCAAAAACAGCTTCTCACACTTTTTTTTGAAACCGAAAATGAGTTCTCAAATCTATATTAACATTGTTCCCCAATTTAACCACTAAAATAGAAGTACATCTCCTTTTTAATGACGTTTTTAGCTTCTGTGCAGTAAACTTACAAACTCAAGTTATATATGTGCTCTTTTATTGCAGAAAATCTTTGTACACAATCTGGGAGCATTATTTGCAATATTTATAATATACCAAATCATGAAATTTCATTGTGTGGGATTTTATATACAGCGGATTAGTTTGATCATAGTAACTGACCTTATTATACAAATATGCATCGCTCATTTTTGTAGTGTTGAATTTATCATTGGCCTCCACAGTTCCACACAGGAGGAGATGTAAGAAAGTACAAGTGAACAATTCAATGTTCCCTAGATTTACAAGACTGCTATTGACTTTGAAATGTTTCCTTCCTCAATGTTAATTTATGATCAATCACTTCTGGTAATTTTGTCTCAAAACCTCATTCAATTACAACACCACATATTTCTAATTTAATATCCCAATCATTGTCTTGTCCATTTCCAAAAAATATACATTTAGTTTTCCTAATATTAAGAGACAATTGTTCAATATCAAACCAGTTTAGAGAATTCCCAGCTCCCTTTCAATAGCGTACAAAAGTTCCTGCAGGTTTTCCCAAATCAAAATAAATAGTTTCATTGGCAAAAATCATCTGAAAAATTTTACTTATTATATTATATCTTTCAGGCAATCTGTGTATGGGCCCAACATTATTGACGTGCCTGTTAAGTCTTACTTAAAACTGCTGTTTGAGGAGGTGAGATGACTTTTATTCTGCTACATATATTTTTCATTGTTGGGGATGTTTAATTCAAAACTCAGCTGAATGATCAAGTATAACCTGTTCCTCCTTCTTTTTGCCCCTCTATTTATCTACTCTTTAGGTCCTCAACCCATTCTATGTGTTCCAGATGTTCAGCATCACCCTGTGGATTATTGACCATTACTACTATTATGCCGCGTGTATATTTATTATCTCCATTTTCTCCATCAGTATCTCACTTTATGAGATCCGCAAGGTGAATCTGTAGTTTAGCAGTGATTTTAACCATGTTGATCGTTGTTTGATTTACAACTGCATGATGCATTAAAATGTAAGAACCCGTTTTAATGCATTATAACACCTGTATGTTGTCTTACTCGACAGCAAAGCGTCACTCTTCGAAGCATGGCCCGTTTGGTCACGAATGTCACAGTACGCAGAAACTCAGGAGGTACGTGTTTTCAAGCAGATCCTTTTGGAGTTGAGCTCCAATGTTTTCTGGTCCTGCTGCTCTCTTGAGCATGTATGCAGATGTTTGCGGTCTGAGGAAAGGGAGGGAAACTAGGTTCATGCCGTCACATTGAAGTAAATATCGATATAAACAATGCAGGTTTCAAAACTGTCAACGAATTGACCTTGGAAAAGTTTTCTGAGGAAGGTTCCCCATTTGTCCGAGAACATTTGAATGAAGGGAGGCTGGACTTGATTGTTGATATTTAAAGGTTTAACTGCTCATCCAAGGAGCTTTTTCAGAACCAGAGGTCCAGTTTGCTTTCATTCAAACTTTTTTATGAACTCAACTGCAAGTAAGATATCCAAGATGAAGTCCGAGAATTGTTTCCACTTCATCTACTATTTAAGTTCAATAGCAGAAACCTATTAAGTTAAATTAAATTCAACTTTAATTTAGCCTATTCTAGATATGTGCAATGCATGTATGTCAAAATAGCCTGAGTGGATGTGCTGAACTGTGGTTGGACTTGTGTTTTCTCAGAGGAGGAGTGTGTGAGCTCGTTGGAGCTGGTGCCGGGTGACTGTATAATTATACCTCAGGATGGTCTGCTTCTACCATGTGATGCTGCCCTGCTGATTGGAGAGTGTCTAGTCAACGAGAGCATGCTCACAGGTGACGACAACGACACCACCAAAGCACCTTCAACTCCACGATTGTAAATGGTGCCACTTGCCCATGAAAGTCTTTTAACTCAAAAATACTTCCCTTTTTCAGTTCCTGAAATTAAAAAGAATTAAATGGAAATAATTCTGAAAATGTACAAGGCTTAACATGACAATTCTTTAAGTGTCGAAGAAAAACCCAAACTATTAAATGATCTGACCAGTAGTTTCTGTGAGAGTAGGATTAGTCGAGATTAAAGTAGAGCTACAAATTTTCACAATAATTTGATTAGCAAAGCAGTACATGATCAGAATCATGTGGTTTTTGAGGGTTGAGGTCTGTGCTCTCAGTGAAAAAGAGGAACGTAATCAGAGCAGGACCCGTCATGTGTTTGTAATTGTAATTTGCTAGTCAACTCTCAGTGTTCTAGTTGCATTCAGTTGCAGTAATTATAAGTGTGCCGGCCAAATCCAACTGCTTGTCCAATTTCTTCCTTCCTTGCGTCCAATAAAGCATCGGGACAAAAACATGTGTTGTTGTTGTTGTTGTCACTGGCAGGAGTCAGTGTATTAACCCACTCTTGTCTGTGTCCAGGGGAAAGTGTTCCTGTGCTGAAAACCCCACTGCCGGCAGGTGAGGGCAGGTACAGCTCGGATACTAAGCGCAGACACACACTTTTCTGTGGAACCCAGCTCATCCAGGCCAGAGGCGGCGGTGCAGGGGTGGATGGAGCTGTTGCGATAGTCACGAGCACAGGTGAGCAGGGAAACCAATGATTAGAGTCATTAACATTTTAGTGAGATGCTGCGATGTAATCCAAAGTGGACCCAGATCTTATTTGGTTGCCTCGTCGAGCTGACATTTGCTTTCTAAGTCGAGCCCGTTCCTTTTATCTCGTCCTCAGGTTTTTTTACAGCCAAAGGAAGCTTGTTCAGCTCCATTTTGTATCCTCAGCCCATCAACTTCCGCTTCTACCAAGATGCCATCAAGTTCCTGCTCATCTTGGGTTCTGTTGGTAAGAGCTTCACCAGTGGGTTATACAGAGTAATACACACGGGAGGCTGTACTGTGTTGTGTCGGACGGATTCATAGTTATACATAAATCTTATACATCATGAAAGGTAAAACAAGTAACTTTATAACTGAATGATGTTTTACGTCTTGCTTCAGCTATGCTTGGCACCATATACAGCTCTGTGATCCTCTTCAGAGCCGATGTAAGTGGACATTTCCTGGCCTTTCTTTGTTTTACCTGACATCCGTATTGAAGTGATGTCACTGACCTATCAGGTTGTCTGTCCAGGCGAGCTGGTTTGATTTAGTGTTAAAGACCCTCGATGTTATAACCATCGCGGTGCCTCCTGCCCTACCTGCTGCCATCACCACCAGCACCATCTATGCCCAGCGCAGGCTGAAGAACCAGGGTGTCTTCTGCATCAGTCCGCCACGCATCAACATCTGTGGCAAGGTCTCAGTCTTCTGCTTTGACAAGGTGAGGAAAATGTTTACTGTGTATGTAGGAGAACAATTGTGGCCGGAGAGAGAGAGGGAGGCTTTAGAAGTTGATTTTCTGTTGTTCCTTCTTTCAGACAGGAACTCTGACAGAGGAAGGAATGGATGTGTGGGGAGTGATAGAGGGGGGGCCTGCCGGTTTCTCAGAGCTGGTCTCAGACCCCAGACTTCTTCCCCCGGGGCCCATGCTCTCAGGCCTGGCCTGCTGTCACACTGTGACGCTGCTGCGAGGGCAGCCCCTCGGAGACCCTCTGGAGCTAAAAATGTTCCAGTCCACTGATTGGGTATGCGACCATGACGTTCATTTTATTCTGCTCAAGCGGCTGCATTCACATTATTTTAGGTCACAATTCAAGCATGTTACATTAACGCAGTAAATCAAGTCACCGACATTCCATCTTACGGTGAATTCCTATCATAACAAGCCCATGTAGATCAGGATCATTGCATGCTATCTTATTTTTCAGGCTCTTCGGGAGCGAGAGGGAGACGGAACGGTGCTGGATGCAGAGTTTGGAGGTCACAGAGTTTTAGCTGTAATGAGACCTCCTAATAAACCTTTTCAGGCTCCAGAAAGTGTGAGTTTCCCTGCCATCACTCTCTGATGAACTGATCAGTAGGACCTATGCGTTCAGAGCAACCTGTGATTTAAAGCCACACTATCATGCCTCTTTTTTCTTACATACATTTCTGAGAAATGTATGTAATGAATAACTGAAGCAAATGTCAACATGGACATGCAGGCCCATCAAACGACAACAGTTCAATAGTCTATTCTCAGCAGGGTAATTGCTTTGTGTACCGTGTTCCAAGCATGTTCTCAGGGAAACTGTAAAGAATACAAACAATGGAAAATGAAGTCTATGTCTATCTAGAATTTCCAGTTATACGTCATTTTAATTGTTCGCTCTCACTATGCTGTCAGTCCCCAAGTGAGGCTCTTGCCATTATTAAGAGGTTCCCCTTCTCCTCGGCCCTGCAAAGGATGAGTGTGGTGACAGTGGCTAGCAGGGGACAGACGGCTTTCGCTTTCATAAAAGGATCCCCGGAGATGGTGGCTAGTCTCTGCCGGGAAGAAACTGGTGAGACAATTAACATACTGAGAAAAGCTTGAATCAAATTTTCTCATGTCCACTCTGTACTTGTCTTCTGACCGGAGGCCAGTTTGCTTTGTGTCTTTACTCTATTGCTTTATGGTTACAGTGCCGGCTAAGTTCTCAAGCCAGCTGCGTTACTTCTCTAGTGAAGGTCTCAGGGTTCTTGCACTTGGCTATAAACCATTAGACAGCAGCACTGACCTCAGCGCCATTGAACGGTGAGAATCCTGCCTGTTGCCCTGTGACTTGTTGGCTCCAAAGCTCCTTCGTAGATGCATTTTTTCATAAAGCCAAAGTATTTACAAAGTCCATTCATACTGAAATGGATTCAGGTAAAATTCTATGAAAGTTAATGCAGCTGTTTGTTCATCCATAGAGGAGCGGTGGAGAAAGACATGCACTTCTTGGGCTTCCTGATAATGAAGAACTTAGTGAAGCCAGAGAGTCCCAAGGTCATCAACATCCTGAGGCTGGCAGAGCTTCGCAGCATCATGGTCACTGGTGAGAAACATATGCATTACCCACGGCGTAATAACGCATGCGACGATGCTCCTACAATCTTGTTTTTTGCTTTTTCACATAGGAGACAACATTTTGACGGCAATAAATGTTGCAAAAACCTGTAGGATGGTCGATTCTGATGAGAAGGTGATCTTTGTCAATGCCACCCCCCACACTGCTCAGTCCTTGCCCACCCTGAAGTTCAACGTGGCAGATGGAGGGGCCACTGCCGTACAGAACTCCATAGAGGTCAATACCTTTATCTGTCCCCTCAGATGACACCTTAGATCAGTAGACTCAGCATCTCGACCTACATTACAAGGAGATATTTCTAATCCATGTTCACATATTGGGTCATTCAGAGTTTCAGTAATTGCTTTAATCATAAACAGTTACTTTGTAACAGTGCAGCCACATAATCAGCAACATAATAGCCGACGTTTTACACTTGGATGATGCATTTCGGTCTCTAGTACTGATTTCGCCGTTCTCTCCCTCTACCAGGCTGGTCTTGGCTATCACTTTGCTGTTAATGGCAAATCTTTTGCTGCCCTCTGTGACCACTTCCCTGAGTATCTGCCAAAGGTAATGTATATTGAGGAATCTCAGAAAGTCTTTTCTAACACTTAAGCAGGCTAAAGTACCAAAGGCACTCGCAACCAGGAGAATAGTAAAAGGAAGATTGCTTGAATTAAATTATACTTTCAAACACATGGACTAGATTAACATACTGTGTTTTTTAATTCAAATTTCCCGTCAGTAACAAACGTGATGATTGCAGGACGCTGGGCAAGTCAAGATGTTTTCAGTTGTTTGTAATCAAGATTTTTTTTTATTGCTGTCATTTCAGGTCTTGATGAGAGCCACAGTATTTGCTCGCATGGCTCCTGACCAGAAAAGCCAACTCGTGAAGGAGCTACAAAAACTGAAGTGAGTGCCAGACGCAAAAGGGGAAGGATTGGGTAATTAACAGGAAGAGCAGAAAGGAAGTTAAAGCCCTGCAACAGACAAAACTATGGAAAAAATGTAATGGTTTAAATAGAAATCTCATTAACCTGCGGTCAGAATACTTTTCAAAAGATCTGATAAATGGGTTGATGAAAAAATACAAGTATCACTTAATAATCAAAGCAAAACTTGTAAATATGAGCGCATCTTGTATAAAGTGAATTGATTGATGAAAGGATACAATTATCCATGTTAACATCTACAATATAAAAACATATGGGGGAAATTTATTTCTAAAGAAAAGGGAAATGTTTCCAAACGGTTTCAGTGTACTTTATTGACAGTCGTCTCGTAAACGTAACAGTAGCTTGTAGTATGTATTCGTTAGATTGACACTATTAGATTGAATGTGGACATTTGTAAGTCTGAAAACAGGCATCTGATAAAACTACCTGAGGCGACGATAGTGAGTCACCGTGATGCAAAGGAGACGTGGCTCTACTTCTGGAGGTTTGAGGTTCTCACGCAGCAATAGTGAGTCACAGAGGCTGAGCCACCTTACGGAGGTCACTACTCGCATCTTGTGATAAGTGAGGTGAATTAAGAGCTTCACCTCCTAGTTCATGCTACAGATGTTAGCATGTTCTTGTTTCTTATGATAGAGGCAGACCCGCTAGCTTTCTGGTAGTATACTGTTATGGTTCTGAAAATAGAAAATGAGGCAGTAGGTTGTTTTTGTTAAAAACAGGGCAAGTATATGAATAAGGATGGACCAAAGTGTACTGAAACTCAGTACAAGAACATTTTGTATTTGTCGAATCTACATAAAATGTGGCACCTGAAGGGTTTCTGGAGTTGCAATGCATAATTTCATACTGTTGGTTTAATGATACGTTTCATTATAATGCTGCATCATGTGCGTCACCTGTCACTGCTGCTTCAACCTGAGTCGTCAAACCTGTGTTGTTGGACCAGATGAACTGGTTAAATTTCCCTTTTGTTCAGATGTATTTGAGCACATGACAAACAGCGATGGCATTCAGTATTTGGTGATGCAAATCAAGCCACTGCTCTTAAAATTCCAATTCACCTCTTCAGTTACCGGGTGGGCATGTGCGGGGACGGGGCCAATGACTGTGGAGCCCTGAGAGCTGCTGATGTAGGGGTTTCCCTGTCCGAAGCCGAGGCCTCTGTTGCTGCGCCTTTCACGTCCAAGACAGAAAACATCAGCTGTGTTCCGCTGCTCATCAGGTGAGGAAGTATGAGAAGCAGGATGAATATGGCTGACGTCGATCCAAAGCAGTGATGTTTGTGATGTAGTATCTGCAGTGGAAGAAACAATTGTTCCTCCTGGTCTCCTCAGAGAGGGCAGATGTTCTCTGGTCACCTCCTTCAGTCTCTTCAGATACATGGCCCTGTACAGCCTGATCCAGTTCTCCTCCGTCCTCATCCTCTACACAGTGAGTAGATGTGGTGCTCATCACGCCCAACCACCCGTTGTGTGAAGCTTTCCACTGCTCCGTCTTGGTGGATCAGCCTTGATATGTTGTTGTCATTTGTTTGGACTTTTGTCAAATCTGACATCACTCAGTGCATCACTCCGATTGAATACGAGTTTACAACATCATTGAGCAAAATCTCAATATATTTCGCATTAATTCTGCTCTCATATTTAAGAGTTTCTGATGTGTTAATGACATCCAGGTGAAAACGACACTAGCTGACCCGCAGTTCCTGTTCTGTGACATTGTCCTGGGGACTCTGCTGGCAGTCGTGATGGGGAAAGGAGGCCCCAGTAAGGAGCTGCACCCCTACAGACCCTCAGCCAGTCTGTTAGCCCTGCCTGTTCTGGGCAGCCTCTTAATCCATGTGGTTGTGATCATCCTGGGACAGCTGGCGGTACTTTTCATCACCACCTCCCAGGACTGGTCAGTAAAAGGACAGAAAGCTCAAAAGAGAGACAGTTTTATCAGAATATCATTTAGACACATTTTGTATTTGTTTCTATATTGAATACACATAATGCACCTTTTCATACAGTGTAAAACATCACCCTGTGTTTTTGTAAAGGTATGTTCCACTCAATACAAGTGCTTTTGGAGAAGACTACGAGCCCAGCATGGAGGGCACCACTTTGTTTGCCTTATCCAACTTCCAGTATATCATCATGGCTGTGGTTGTCACCAAGGGCTACCCTCACAAGAAACCTCTCTACTACAATGGTAAAAAGTGTCCAAGAGGATGAATTTAGGCTGCATTCATGCAGTTAACCTACACTGATAAGTTGGTCTGCGTATTAAAGATTTGGGACCCTGAACTCAGAATTGATTTGTCTTTTTATCACCAGTGATTTTCCTGTCTCTCCTGCTACTCCTCTTTGCCACGGAGACTTGGCTGACGGTGTATCCTGGGCCTTTCTTTGTGAAGTTACTTCAGCTGTACGACATCTCTGATGTGAATTTCAAAATGCTGCTCGTCGCTCTGGCTGCTCTCAACTTCCTGATCTGTTTTGTGGTGGAGGTGAGTTTGAATCCATTTCGTGCCCAGTTTAAGCCATAATATGACCAGACCTAATCAATCCATATACAAGAGTGTGGGAAGTACCTCACAGGTACAAGGGCATCACAAACTACTGGCTGTCCTGTTTTGGAGCTCATGTAGTGTTTGGTTCAGCACTCAGTTGAGGTGTATATTCTTGTATTCTGCATTAATACAAATTGACCTGAGTGCATTGAATTAAGTTCTCAATATTGATATGTTGAGTATTATTGCCGCGGTTAATTCCATTATTAAAACGAATGTGGACAAGAGAGCTCTGCGTTGCCCTTGTTAGGTGATCAGCTGATTTTGTAATGCCGACTGCATGTTTGTTCAAACAACATGTCAGCACTTAAGACATGACCCCCTGCAATAAAGGATAAAACCTGTAAATGGACAATCTCTTAAAGTTTAGTAAATTCCCATTTGCTCCTCTTTACAGTTTTGTTCTGTTTCCAGGTGCTGATAGACGTGGGTATCCTGAACTGTTTTCGGAGGCTGTGTCCGACGCGCTCGTCCAAGAAACAGTACAAACGTCTGAACTTGCTTCTGTCTGACTCTCCATTATGGCCACCCCTTAACCAAACCCTGTTCCCCACAGAGCAAACAGTCATCTGCCTGAGCTAGCATCCGTCAGTCGTCCAAACCACACAATGCAAAATTATGTTGAACTGTATTAAAAGTATTTTAATGCCAACTTGTTTTTCTGTCTCATTTTCTTTCAAGTTACATTACTGATGTATGTTGACATACAAACAATTCAACGGCAGAAAAAGTTTATGTAGAACTACTTTTGACTGAAGAGTGCTTTTAAGGTTCAAATGCACTTGTGTTTTGACTGACTTTTGAGGAAGTGCCCTAGAATGACTGACCAACGAAACGACCATCACAACATGAACATTTTTTGCAAATCATTTTATTAAAATCTGTATTTACAGGCAGTTTGTGTTCTCAGTCAGAGCTCAGCTACCCACCTGTCTCCTTCACCGTTGCTAGGTTTCCTGAACTAAAATCTTTTTACCAGTATTCTGAATTCCCACTCAGATGGACTTTTCCACTTCCTTGAACTACAGTAATAAAAACAATCAGGAAGTAAAGACATGGTACAGGAGGCACAAGCCAAATTCAACCATTTAAAAATCCATTCCATTGTTGATGTGCACCACTGAATATGGCTTTGAGATCACGTCTCCATTTAAACAAATAAAAAGGTGATAAACATCATTGGAACATTTATTGGGCACAGCAGTCCTGGACAGCCAGCAAGTCAGTTCCTCTCTGGGTCACATACAATCGTGTCAATAGATTCCATCTCAGCAGAGCATCAGATTCTGAACAATCACACAGGGAGGGGTAACCATTTCTTAATGCGACCACAATGCCAACAGTCAACTAGTGAGCAGTCAACAAAACTAACTTCCAGGTTGCCAGTCATCTTGGGACGTGGACATTGATTCAGGTACATTTCACCACACGTATTGCATAGCACTAGCAATCAGACCCCCTGGAATTATACAATCATAGCTAATTTAAATCAATCAGTCCTGTTCACTTGCACCTGAGTTCCTGCGTACTGAATGTCAGTAAAGAAAATGAAGATTGAAAGACACTGCTGACATGGTGGAGCTATGATTTTTAAGCAGTAAATCATTCCCCATCTGACTATCCCATAACTTGCTGTCGCCTTCAACTTCAAACAATTACATTTGAATAAACATATTTACACATGTTGACTTTAAAATGAGATTTGGTTTGTTTAGATTAAAAATACTGCTGTGACATCTCTGCCATCTCATACAAAAGGCAGAAAAGCTACTTAAAAATGGACATTAATCCACAATCCTTTATTTGTGTGTTTTTTTAGTTTTTACTTTTAAAAAGACATGATGTAATTCAAGGAAGATGGCTGGAAAGCTTAATTTAAAAACTAAAAAAAAGAAAAGAATACCCTCAAAACAGAAATTCTCAGATATACAACTTGACACATGACCTTTTCCCTCACTTTTGAAAACAAATGTCATTGTACATATACAGGGTGCACTGATAAGACAGATCAGTTGCTTGGAAGGTAAAAAGTTGAGAACTCGACATTACTGGTGAGTTTACTTTGAGATATCCAGCACCACAAGCTGCAGCCCGTCTCTATCTGAACTATGCAGAGAAACCAAAATGTAGCAGTTTGAGACAATTTTACCAAGGTGGAAAAATACTTTTTAAAAATATATTTCATAAACACTGCAGCTATTGATCTGTCTGCTAAAAACATCTCAATAGTAAACTTGTTTACCGAACAGGTTGTTGGTGGTATGTATGTATAAAGAGAAGTACTGTGCTTGGTAATGGCAATTCCTGTTAAGACTTTCCTCACACTTATTCCATCTGAAATAAGCAAATCAGTGCATCCCTATCATAGTAAAAGAGAAGGAAAAAAAATGTAAAAATTTAGTCCGCCAACATCTTAAAGAATAAAAACACTTTAAGATGTGAAATGGGATCTGGGAATTATTGCTATGGGAGAAGCTGCTGAACGTGGACCTGCTCATCTCAATTTTGCGATGGCCTGTCAGCTCTCTTCTTTGTTCAAGTCTTTGCTTCCAGCCTGCAGATGTCCTGAGATGGAGATGCCAGGACTGCAGAAGAAGAGATATGGAGATGAGGGGGGTCTATTAAAGGGATCATCACAGTGATTCCAGAAGATGTCCATAGTCACAGTGTCAAACAGACCGTTGGGAGAGAAGAGAGCACACTTCCATCCATTATACTTCCTTATAGAGCTCCACAATCCCTCAGTTCCACACAGCCTCCAAGTGGGAAGAGTAACACCCATATGATAACATGATATAATGGAACTGAGGGAAAGAAGTTTAAAAAAAAAAATACACTGCTGTTTTTGCTCTCAGGTTGCCCTCAATCTCTCTTGCCATGCAATAGCTGGGTATCCTCTTATCTGTGCTGTCGGAACCCTTGGGTGCCGTCTGGGCCGGCTGGCTGCCGGACAGTGTGACTGTTTGATCGGGTCTCCTCTAAAGGCAATGTAGAGTTGATGCGCCCTGGCCTGACAGAAAGAGAAGTCACAGGAATAAATTAGAGACAACAGCTTTTCCATTGACCAGTTGCTGGACTCAAACCACTCAACTGGTTTCCAGTTGGCAAGTTTCAGCCGCGGTTCTTTCTTCCGTAGTGACCGCTTTACAGGAGCCTCAAATTTTCATAATTTTAGCAATTTTTATTGGTGCGTCATGGAAAAGTAAAATTTTAACTTACAGGATGTTAGTGCTTATTGTTCTGTTTCTATTTGAGTGATAAGGACACCAGCCTATTGTATCTGGAGAGAAACGCTATTTGAAGGAGAACAGATTTCACAATAGAATGTAGCACAGTAAAGTAAGGAGAAATTTTGCTTTTACTGTTGTTGTATCTGTCAGCCATACCATGCAAGTCAAAATTTGGTGTTGGTTTCTTTGTAAGGCACCTAAAACTTGCTTGTTCACATTACTTACAAATTGCACATTTAGTAAGTAGGGCTCGATGGTTTCCGTGATGTGGAACACTAAATACAACATTAAAATGGATTCAACTGAAAAGTCAGAAAAATGTGGGGTTTCCATGCAGTTCCTAAGCACTTCTTCACAGCACCTAATGCACAAAAAATCAATATCAGTGTCTTCCGCTTTGTCATCCATGGTCACACTGCTGTCTGTGTTTCACACTCATAGCAGCTAGCAGAAGCTGCAGTAGACCCAGGGAAACATCTGACGTCAACTCAAGCTGTCACTTACTGTGAGTGCAGTATCAGCTTTGTGAGTAAAAAAACCCCAGAGGAGGGTTTATTTAGTTTTATTAGCTAACTGTTCAATAAGCTGAAAGGGGTAGACCAGCAATATTTTACTGCTTTGTCAGTTTTGATCTTTAGGAGTCAGTGAGTTGTTAATGAGTGTATATAGAGGCGTTCTTGTTTTAAACTTCATTGTTGCTGCTATCAAAACTATTCACAAATGTTGAATACTGTATTATTGCAGTTATATTTGTCCTCACATAAGCAGACCCTCTTTTGATGACTAAATGTGTCACGTTAATCAGAAAAGGCAGCGTGAAGATTATCACAATCCTGCCAACATGTTGCTTTTGAAAACTCACCAGAAGTTTGTTAAATTTTCAGTGCATACATATATAGATTATATCTACAACATTACAGAAAATCTACTCTTGGGCTCAAAGTAAAAGATGACAGTGTCTGGTTTAAAAGATAAAAATATGTATATACTAAGCAAAGTTGTACATTATTGGAAATAAAATCAATCAAAGCTTTTGAAGTAAAACACCAGACCCTTCAGCAAGGCCTTGTCAGGTTGCGAGTAAAACCTCTTAAAATTTCAATATCTATCATTTATTACCTATCAGTATTGGTTTTATCCTGAGGCGTCTCTTCTGGACAGGCACTGCCCAGTATTCTCTTCCTGGCTTCGGCGTACTCTGCCTCCCGCTGGGCCAGCGACTTGACCAGTGGTGTGGGCCTGTTTGGATTCAAGGGTGATCCCGCTGACCCATTGTTTGTAGGGCGCTTCAGAATGCGAATCTGAGGTGGTGGTGCTGCTGGTTGATCCTGGATTACCATGGTAGTCTTCAATGGGGACTGTGTAGTATTATTACTCGACTCTCTGGAAGCACAACCAGTCCACACAAAATTTGAATTAGGAAAAACATGAACAAGCCCAATAATAGCTTAGATGAGACATCCATGGACTCAAGCTTTATGACAGAAACTCCAAGACATTAATTCAGTACGGATGGATACTAAAACGAAGTATTCAAAAGGCCCCTTTCCAATCAAATATTTTAGTGCCGTTACCAGCTGTGCTCTTTGTATTTATCTTTCACTTCTTATCTCACTAACTCTTCTCATTTGCAATAGGTTTAAGGCATTCGTCTTTTATGTCTTTTCTCTATTCCCAAATGTCACTGCTGACAATGCTCTCTGCCACAAGTGCAACAAGTCTTTTGCATGTGAGGGCGGAAACCCAAGCAATCTTTTGATACATTTGGAGAGAGCACATCATGTACAGGTGAGGAAATGCAGTTTTTGACTGCCTAGCTTGTAGTTGATCTAGTGGCCCTCTCTACATCAGGTATGTGATGTATTCTAGCAGTCTACAGCCCAAACTAAACTATGCAAACATTGGCTAAAAAAAGTAACCATTAGCTAGCTGATTGTTTAGCTACAGGTACATTAAAAAAATATGCAGAGGATGTTACAGAGGCTGCTCAATAATTTAAATTCACATACACTACATAAGAAATATTCCTTAAATAATATCAAAAAACAAACAAAAGAACTAACCGTTTAAAAAAAATACTCAATTTATTAAGATCCCCTCTCCAATTTGAGTCACTTTTAATAAATTGAGCAGCAGCACAAATCAATGTTTGACTAATTGGTGTGTACTTTTGTAGCTAATCAAGGCATTGAAGTTATGAATAGAAATAGAAGCAATCATGTTTAAAATTCACAAATTTGTCCAATGTTTCTCCCACTTATAAAGTTCTTACTTTTCTTTCTGGCTGATCCTTAGCTGCTCTTCTAACCGTTTTTCCATTTCCTGTTGGGGAAAATCCAAATGTGTAAGTAATTCACGCAAGAAAACAACATGTCATATGGATTTCGGTTGTAGGGAGAAAGGTGTATCAGGTATTAAGCAAGCCAGAGAGTGGGTGAAAAGCAAGTGTCCGTTACAAGCTATTTATACATGTGTGGGGCAGATGCCAAGTCATAACAGAGTACGCTGCTAGCTCACATTAGCCGGCTAATTTTCCCATCAGCCACCAAAAGTTGTTAATTAGGTCAGTCTCTGTGCATTGTTTGCTTACCAACCAATGGGAAATATACAAAAGGGTGGCACTATGTGCAACTTAACCTGTTTGGCTGCTTCCGGTCGACATCTACCAAGAGCCACGTTACCGACGTCAATGCTAGCAGCAGACTGTTTAACCAAAGCGACGACATCAAATGTTAGCCAAGTATTAACAACTTGCCTGTTGGGCAACATAGCCGACTAACTGCCTACCTACTACCTTATTGACAACTTGGCAGGATAACGTTGTCCAACACAACTTGGCCTACTAACTTATGGGTGTCCACAAAGTTACCGTATCAAGCTAACACTTTTATAAACAGCGAATACCACAGAATTCACTGAACGTCAATATCTCTTGTATAAGGTTAGTTTGAGCCTGGTAGCATACAATGCGAGAAACAAACTCATGAGGTACTAAAACAGTCTACATTTGAACTTAATGATAGTTATTATATTAACTTCTTAAAGTGTCTTACTCACTACACCAAGTCTTAAGTTACGTTAGTCGTCGTCGTCCACAGAACAGTAACGTAATGGTTAGCATTACCATTAGATCAACAGTTGAAATGAAATCATCTTTAAGTGACTACTATCATGCTGAAATGTAACTATTAGGTATGATCCCCTTTTGAAGTATGTAAGTTATATTTGCCAATAAGTAAACCAACGATGCATGTTCGCCATAGCAATCGTAGCATTGGCTAACTTAACGTCAAGCTAAGCATTTCGATTGGAACTTTCGATTGGAAGTCTGTGGATTAGCTTATGTCATGTTATGCTCGTTAGGTGACCACTGTTTGCAAACTTAAGTTAGAAGTAAGAAATCATCACATTATTTCAATTGACATACACTACAAATAGCTTAATAGTTACTCTTGTTAGCTGGATAAGTCCCATCTTAAACCAGTGGATAGCTAGCTAGCTAGCTAGCTACTTGACGTTGGTTGGCTAGCTTTAGCGCACATTGTTAGCCCGCAGAAACGTTACTTCTTAACATTGAATAACGTTATGAAAACTTCTCATAACGATTGTGTAGATATGACGTGGCTGCTAAAAACAACTTCTGGCTTTAACTGAAGATATTCACTATTTACCGCGCTATCAGCAGCTTCTTTCCAACTTTCCGCGACCTCCTCATCCATGTTTCATGTTGCCTGAGACACGCTGCGGCTGGCTGGCGCTGCAGAAACTTGTCTGTCCCGTGTGCTTCTCCAGATCCGCATGTGACATCACACTGACTGTTTTCCCCGGAGCATTATAACGTTACTCCTAACCCAATTTGCGTTACACAGCTGATCGATAAGACTACAAGTGACTAACAGGATTAAGTGAAAACAACGCTCGAAACTAAAATATCTAGTAATGTATCTTGTGCTTCCATGTAGGCTCTGAGCATACTAAAATTTGCGCAACACATTCCTAACTTCAAAAGTATTTCTTACTGAGATTCCTCTGCCTAACCTCATATGTCAGATTTATTTCAGTTTTGCCACATGGCATCTTTGATTACACACGAACATATACACTTCAGTACCATCCACCAGTATGTAGGTAGTACTGAATATTCTATACAATCTGAGGAATCTTATACAAATGTAGCATTAAAGTTTATTCTGGTTCAGAGCAAACCAAGGAAGTTTGAGTGTTTAGTCTTCTTTACAACAGAGGTGATCAGAGGTATCATCAGGCACACTATTTCTTGATTTGCAACCTACATTACATCGGCCGGAATAAGAGGATCTCAAAAAGGGTTGTTTGAGAATTATACGTATTTCTTTTTAATCTTGATGTCATGAGGCTGCTTCTGTTTGGACACATGAGGGCAGTATTGTACATCGTAACCTTTCGGCCATCTGGCCTATATTATACAGTTTGGTGAGCAACAGCAAGTTTACATGAAGTTGTGCACATAAAAAGTTATTTTTAGATATCATGAGACCACAGTGTGAAAACCACAACTACACTTGCTTCCTGGTTATCATTATATGTCAGCTCACCTTAAATGCTTTAAAAAATATTTGGATAGGATACAGCGGAGCTAGGGATATAAACTCAGAAACCCAAATCACATGCAAGTCAGCTTTCTGTATGTGATAGTTGGTATATCAAGAGGTACTGCACCTTTTACATCAGCCATGACCAGTTTTTCTGGGAGGTGGAGTTCGGGGTGTTACCAAAATAGCTTGACTTCATCTTCGAGGAACTATTATACTGTTGTTCTGTAGTTGATGTCACATTGTCACACACCTCTGAAGTAGATATCTGGCAAAGAATTATAAAATAACGGTGCAAGCTCAGCCAAGCTATGTTGAAACTCACAAATTACATTTTGTGTCATTGAGGCTGAGGTAAGAAGTCATCCTGCATAACGTCGAGGGAATAATTATTTGATCCCTTGCCAATTTTGTAAGTTGGACCACTAACAAAGATATCAATGGTCTTTAAATTTAATGGTAGGTTTATGTTTAACAGTGAGACACAAAATATCAAAAAGAAATCCAGAATATCACATCATATTAAAGCTATAGATTTATTTGCATTTGATTGAGTGAAATTATTTTTTAATACCCTACCAAAGAGCAAGAATTCTGGCTCCCACAGATTAAAACAGTAAAATTAGTCCTCTCGCTTTAAGAATATATTCCTAATCTCAACTCGTTACCTGTATAAAAGACATCTGTCTCAACTCATCACCTGTATACAACACGCCTGTCCACAGAATCAATCAATCAGATTCCAACCTCTCCACCCTGGGCAGGACCAAAAAGCTGTCTACGGACGTCAGGGACAAAGATTGTAGACCTGCACAAGGCTGGAAAGGGCTACAAGACCATCAGCAAGGGGCTTGGTGAGAAGGGGACAACTGCTGGTGGATTATTTGAAAATGGAAGAAACACAAAATGACCATCAATCTCCCTCGGTCTGGGAATCCACGCGAGATCTCGCCTCGTGGGGTATCGATGATCATGAGAAAGGTGAGGGACCAGCCCAGAACTACTCAAGGGATCAAATAATTATTTCCTTCCCTATATGTTTAACTTTTTAGAGGGTAAAGACCCGATCACAATTATTTGACCATATAAATTACGGATATTGGTTATTCCCATTCATACTTGAAGACTTTCAGAAGACCATTAGATATATCTTTTTGTTTGAATTGCGAACTGAAGATTATCTACTTTTTGGTAACATTAATGACAACTAACATTGAACTGACTCATTAAACATGAATATTAACAGAATTTTCTTGAGTTATTGTCAATTACCCTTTACTGCTGTCCACAGAGATGACAACCATGCAGCTGGAGATTTCATACTAATGAAGCCTTGGTTTATGAAGTTAGTGCTGGTTATGTAGATCAAACACAGAAGCTATAGGTACAAGAGTATTAACTACTCTTAAAATCAGAATTTCAATAATGCAGAGAAAGTGTACACTTTGATCTATGTATGTGAAAACAACCCTCCAGTGTCACATTCTGGCACATACTGTACATCATTCTAGTGAAGCTCAAGCATTCAACTTTAGGAACAAAAGAACCGAAACACATCTATGACTGGAGGGAGATTTATAGACATCATGTAATGTTCACAATTGTGTATTTAATCTGACTACAGGTACCACAGGCCCGCAAGAGCCTGCCTTTAACTAAACAATGAACAACATATATAAATCCATCTCTTGCACAGGTGCAGAATATCAAAAGCTGATTAAAAGTCATGATCACGAGACAGGTTTCTTATTATGAGGTCAATAAAAGATCCCCTCAAATCCTCAAAATGTGTCACAAATCAATCACAACAGGGACATTAGCATTAGTATTAGCATTAGACATTTTTAAAATTGCTGCAGTGGAAAAAGATCATTTTCCAACAAATAAGCTGCCTCAGAAAATTGTTCCAGCAGTTTGGCAGTGCAGCCAATCAACATCTACAGAGGACGTGTCATTATATCCGTATCCTTATTTCGTGCTTTTGTTCATTTATTGCAACTTACTTACAGAATTAGTTTAAACAATGCATACGGGATGTCGATCATTGAATTTCTTAGGAAAAAATATTATGAATAATGTACATTACATTTGTTTATAAAAACAAAAAAGCTTCAGGCCCCTATACAATGGCAGCCCAGTAATATGTCAAACCAATATCAGAAATCCTAGCTATTACATTTATGTTCTGGTTTATTCGTTCACGAAAAAATTGATGAAGCTCTTGATGTTCTTGAGTTTGTCGCTATCAAAGTTCACAAGGAGCACGCTGGAGCCATTACTGGTGGGAGTGAACACAAGACTGGCCTTGGCCTCTTGTTTGGGGCCCACCGCCTCAATCCTGCAAGAACAATATGACACATAGTGGAAAACCATTAGCGTAAGTGCAAAGTGTCTATGTTTCATATTTATCTCTTTTCCTTTGTAAAAAAGGGCATTGGCCTTTTGGGTAATATCAGGTCTAATATTTGTTTATGGGTACAAATAGAACTCAACTAGTGACAGTTGTATGGAGCAGTTATCTGTGTGAATTAGTGTGCACGTGTGCTTTACCACGAAGAAGCTTCACCTTCAGTATAGAATTGGTATCACGTGCAGTAAACCAGGAATGATAAGAGACATACTTCTATCATACTTTATCATGAGTTCATTCCTATCTCCTGTGATGTCAGAGCAAGAATTGACATACTTCAGTGTTAAGGGCTTGCTGTCAGTGAGGCCCTCCAGCCCTATTGTGAAGCTGCAGTCCTTCAGTGGCTCTGGTAAGGGGTTCAACAAGGTCAGCTCGGCCTTCACAGGCTGGTTTACTCTGGCCTCCCCCACCAGCTGCGGAGAGGGGTTCAGATAAACAGATTTAATCATGTAGGAGGTGGTATGAAATTATGTCAGAATTAACCTTTACAATATGATTAACATTGGAAATGTTCCCTGATTGTTGCACCTGTAATCCAATACAAACAGCTCAACCATGAATTTTACTTTTACCATGCTTAAAACTGTCTAATTATTTCTTTATATATTTATTATTGAGGTTGTAGTGAGTGGTGGTGTTGTACTGCACTGCATGTACTGAGTGTTGTGCCCCTCTAAAGTATGTAAATAGTTCGACCTGTGTATGCCTGAGGGGAGGAAAATACAATGATTTTAAATTCAAACCAAATTTGATAACGTGATATGTAATCTAGTCACTTGTATTTGTGCTTCAAGGTTCAATAAATTGATCAGTACGTCATGGACATTGCAGTCCCTAGATGACTTTAATCTGATAATTCAAGGTTGCTTATAGGAAGAGAGATAGGCAGAAAAAAGGAAGCAATAAAGTGATTTATGGATCTGCAAGGATTTTGATAGCATATTTACTAAAACCTAAAGTTTTACTCTGTCTCAGACTCGATCTTAGAAACTGATTTATTTCAGTTAAATGACGTTCTTTAGTGAAACAATATCCTGAAACCAAATAACCAAGACTGATGTAAATGATGGAAAATGGTTTAAAAAAAAGAGAAAGTATTTTTAGATGTGATGAATAGATATTGATAGTATACTTGGCTCACAGGAAGAGGGACTGAGTGGATGTTATTTAAGCAATTTACTACGACTGATATATTCACTTTTCTAGTTAATTCTAATCCATTGATTTATACCTTGATGTCTATAACCGGTTCATCTAGAACGATGGTCTTCTCAGCCTTGTGGTAGTCGATGGTCTGCTTGTCAATGGTGATGGCTGACAGCTGAATCAGCCTGTCGGAGGTGATGACTGATCCATAACTGTCATACTCCAGTTTGAGGACCAGGCGCTTTTCTAAAAACACACACATATTATACCACACATTTATCAAGACAGCTCATAAACTATAACTGCTGAGAGATGTTTACATGGCACATTTACATTAATCTGAACTACTGACTTTGAATATGTTTCCAGCACGAATGAAATCCTTGTTTCATAGAGGTATTATAAATGATTTGGACTTGGAAATAACATGCGGGAAATTTTTGTGAGATCATTGAATTCACAGCAAAGACACTGGTGTTTGCAGCACCACCCGTGCTTACCTTCTCCAGACGGTACCTCCACTTTGTCTGAGGCAAATCCACAGCTCTCTCCTTGTCTTCCGTTGTAGCCGACAGCTCTGGCGAAGAACAGGACGGTGCAGGTCTTTGCCTCCATGTAGTTGTTGGTGAGGACTGCGTGCACCTCAAAGTCCGAACCCACGATCATGTTATCAGCAAGCTTGATCTTGATGAGTATTATAAGATGATTGATTTCAATTCACACATAGACAATATAACAATAAAACAGATTTATTGATATTTCATGTGGGAGCAGCATATCTCAACTCTGTTGTAGAATATTTGTCAAGAATATACGGGAAAAAATAATGTAATTAGCTAGTATATATATATATATATATATTATTTACTTTATCTATTTACACAAATAAATAATCAGGGAAAACAAAATTAGTTTTTCAGAGATTATGACTATATTAAGATCTCGAGAAAACAAATTAAAATAACTTGTTGTCACAGGGAAATGGAGTAAATATATATATATATATATATATATATATATATATATATATATATATATATATATATATATATATCGATGAATGCACGGCCTTTGAGGGCTTCCGTCATTTCATATACAAAGTATTTGTTCTGTTTTTACCAATGAACCTGCACCCTGTCCTTCGCCATGCTATCTATTTCTCTCCATCAATGTGCTCATTGCCAGTTCTCTTTCATTTCTATGACAGATTCAACTGTGCAGTAACATTTTGATTTGACTTCAGTGTTTATGTTGGCTTGATTTGTTCTTGTTGATCCCCTGCATATTTATGTATAAACAGAAATCAAACCTTCACATGGAGCCCCGGTTCTTCCCCTCGCTGCTCCAGCTTGTTGTGGTGCTGGGCCTTCTCATACACCTGCCTCTCCTCCTTTGAACCTGAAAACCATCAGGATTACAGAGAAGTGCAGCAGGATCATTCATTCTGCGGATCGTCATCGTTTGGATTCAGCAAACCTGTAAATTGAGTCTACTGATGAGATCTTAGTATTCTGAAATCATGTAACTCTGCAGTACCTTCAGGATACTTGTACTGGTGTGTGATGTCGTGCCTGTCATCTGAGCCAACAGCTTTAGTGCTGATGAAGCGTCCAACAGATGTTGTTGATCCACTGAACTTCACAAATTCGCCATTCGACAGCCGCACCAAGTCCACAACATCTGCATTAACCTGACACCACACACAACAGGTAACACTAAAGACGTAGAAATATTTCACATGTACACACATTACTCACAAACACTCACTTAAATGATGTCTAAGAATACACACTATTTGCTGGATCACTTCTAATTCACATTGATCAGAAATTCAGTTCATATACAAACAATAAAATGTTACGCTAACCCTCAAGCACTAACTCACCTCAGCAAAAATAAAGGGAGCATCATATTTCTTTGTCAGCTCTCCTTCCCGAATGCCCTTCAGTGAAGCCGGTCCACAACAGAAGACACCTGACAGCATCACACACAGAAATTGATTTTGCTCACACCTGGATTCAGGCCATTCCATTAATAATAATACACAATATAAATAGTTTTTGGTGCTTGAGGAGTAACCTTCTTTCATTTGCGGTCTTAATTAAAGACAGGGATCTAAAGATAAAACACCATCACCATTATAAACCCTGTACCACAGTTACGTTTTGTAATTAATGAAATGTCAGTTAGTAGCGTTAAAGAGGAAGACTCTTTTGCTGTTGTTGAGAGGAGTCAGGCGTATGCAACATGTCACAAGTTTAGCCTAGAGTGCACACAACCACACGCCAACCCTGTGACTTCTGTAGGAGACTGAAACTAACGTCTGTGTTTAAATATAACACACTTTTTAATTTTCTAATCTTCCCTTTATTTCTGCAACTTGTCTGTCAAGGCAGCATGAGAACACTCAGCTCTAAGACCTTCATTTAGGACTCACCCAAACCTTTTTTTTAATTATTTGCATGAAAACCAAAAATCACCTTCACTGGTCTCTTGTGGAGTTGGGTCACTGGTTTGCCAACCATCAAACTCCTGCCCCAAGTCTGGACGGGTCATCCAGCTGTCCACCCAAACATGGAAGTTCCTTAAAAACATTGAGCGAAATTAAGAATAACAAAATAATTGTTGCCGCAGTGATGTAAGAATAACTATGTTCATTCAACCTTGTAGAAATAAATGGAAGATACGGATGAAGAGGAAAGCATGTCTGCATATGCAACAACCCAGTAATGATCCCACCACACACTCACCAGATTGAATCACCTTCAGAAAGTCTTTCACCATTTTCATCATACAGGTGTTCTATCATCAGGTTGGCGTTACTATCATGAGCCGATCCAAAGTTAGTCACCACTCGACACGGGATGCCCAGAGCACGGGAGACTGGAGAAAGGAGGAGAGCAGCACTTCATCATACCGGCTTGGTACAGCTCACACTTTGGATGATGTCTGTCATCAACAAAAAGCAATAAAGACTCTACAAGAAACCGTCACCTTACATCGATGCTACAAAGCTATGACAACATATTGTACATTTAGGGGAAAAGGCTTGATGGTGTGGAGGAGGGATGGATGATGCAACTCTGAGGAAACAGATGGTGGGAGAATTGCAACAGAAATCAGTGCTGTCTGCAGCGTAGGGTGCCCATATGTTCCCTCCAGACTAGTATACCACAGTGGATTTATTTAATCAAATTCAAATACAAAAAGAGTGTTTTTGTTTAGTTTCTGTTATTGTAAGATGACAATTTGCATTAAAAGCATCAAAGTGCTTGTGTGGATGGATTAATGGTTGAACAGTCAAATGGAACGGTTGTCTGAATACACACATGACAAATAAGCTACTCGTGTGGTCTAACCTGTGCACCCGACAGCAGCGAAAACCCAACACTGGCCATAGCGGACCGGGCCACTTTCTGCCCACTGGCGAAGAATGTCCCCGCTGCCGATCCACATTCCTGGATGAACCCCCCCTGAGAACTCTCCCCACTCTCCCACCAGAACACCCCTGTCATCGTTACTGTTGATCTGAGGGCACAAACAGCGAGGAGACATGACAGTATGAACTGAGTGGAGGACAAGTGAATGTGAGAGACAGCATACAATACCACAAGGGGAAGGAAGAATGGGTATAAGGGTGTATATTTCAAATTGTCTACATCCATCAGTACTGCCAGACAGAAGACGAGCCATGACTGCTACTGTGAGAGTTCCAGGTTGATCATTCAAGAGGCTATAAAATGACTCTGATAGGTAACATATTTCATTACATGAGGGGAAGATTGTTTAAAATGTTCTTTAAATATGACACGTAGGACGAGTGTCTATTCCTGGCATGTTATCATTATTGCTTGGACTTCTCATCAAGCTATTTTTGGTTTGCAGCAGGAATTATCTGCAGCTGATGTTGTTTGGGAAACATTGATGCCAGTTACGGCTCAGACCTACCATGGCACTCAGCACCCTGGTCACATAGATGGGATTCCTCCTGGCAAAGCAGTCCTGGTCAGCGTCTGCCACAAATTTGGGGTTTTCATCAAGGATCTTCAGGCAAATATCCAGTATTCCTGTTTCAAACTGTAGACAGACAATGGATAGGAATGGGGATACATGAGGAATACTGTTTGATGAATGTAACTACATATCAAAAGCTGTCATGTTTGTTGCTCTTTTCCGTCACAATGAAAAAGCTTTGAGGGGATTTTACATTTTCTTGTGAACAGTTCAGTGGTTTCTGTTGAACTGATCCTCAGTAAATGTACCTGCCCAAAGTTCCAGGGTGACCCTTTGATTCGTTTATGTGTTCCTCTGTAGATCTGCCCGTGTTGAGCCAAAACATACTCTTGCCTCTTCGATTCACTGCGCATGTACACAGCATCTCCTGTGAGTCAGACAAAACACAGGCTCGTTCATACCAAAGTGACGGCACACTGTCATAACATCTGACAGCAGGGACAGAGGTTTTGGGGCTTTTGTAAACAGCAATATGTTTAGCAGAAGAAAGGAACACAGTCTGCAGGGACAGTACAACGGATATTAATGGTTTGAAATTCCAGTTCAATTAAAAATGCAAAAGACAAATAAATATACTGACCAGGGCACCAAGCATTAAACAGCAGTGTGAATTGTCCTAAAGCAGTCTTCAGTCCCTCCTGGTCCACAGTTAGAGAATACACCCCTATAGGCGCGTTTGGGGAGGAACTGATAGAAACGAGCACTGTGTTTCCAGAGGGATCATGAGTGGCAGAGGCGCTCCACTCGGTTTCCACTGTGGAGTCACGAAGAGCAAAGGAGACCTTAGTTTCCGATTCCTTTCTGGGTAACGGACCTGCAGACAGGAAGAGTGACATGTGCATGAAATCAATCAAGAGGTGACACTAAATCTATGTACACACACTGCACACATGCATACACAACCCTCCAAATATTTCTCTCTCTCTCACACACACAGACACACACACAAATCTGATCCCAAATGATGTACCAGTTTCAACAATGAATGTGAGGTTCGCTTCACTTGGCTTGAACTCCTTGCTGCCAGGCTTCAGGTATAAAATGATGGTGAAAGGTTGTCCTCTTCTGACAATCAAACTCCCGTCTCCACACAGCTGGGTATGATGGCTGCTGTTGTTGCCCTTAATGTCCAGATCACAGCGCTCAATATCCATAGCTGTGTACGGACGGAAAGTTTATCTTTGTGCATGTGCAACCAGTATCAATACACAAAAACATCCAAATACGACTTACTTTATTTAAGTTACCTGTCACGTAAGAGCAATAGTTATTCTTCCGTCTTACCTTGGCTCATGTCTGAAGTTCTCGTCCCTCGTGGTCGTTTGACACTTCAGCTGCAGCTGGTGCTTATTGGTTAATGACCCCGCAGGGATATTCATAGCATGTGAAACCTGAGCGAGACGCCCCCATCTGCCGACTGGCCAGGAGCTCTGTATTTGGTCAGGAAGGCCAAAGATACTTGGCACAGTCCTTCCTCTTTATCCTTTGACTGTCGTCTCAAAAGCTTTCAGGCCAAACAGAAACACGTGAAATCATGTGAGAGACCAAGATCCAGACTTATCATAACATTTGGAATGTTTGTAACATGATGTAATCCAGCAGCCTAATAGTTTACATGGGAGACATTCTATTTTTATTTTGCACTATATACACAAAATAACAGACATATTTCTAATAAATACTTTATGTCGTTTTTGGGATTCTGCAACACAAATTACTGAATGATTTAACGTTATCTTTCAAAACTGTAAAATACATTTCTATAACAAATGAAACTAATAAGGATTCAAATACTTCACACATTTTTCTCAGGTCAACGTGATGAAGATGTGACGGAGGTGAAAAGGTAATAAAGCTGTGACCTTGAGTGAGTTATTGAACGAACAGTTCGATATTGGAACAGAATGCATGAAATTCCACATCAGTCTTCAAATTTAACCCCAAAATATATTCAGTCAATATTCCTCGCCAGAAGAACAATTAATATATAGGAAAAATTGCTTCCACTGGATATGAAAAGTGTTGTAATATGTTGTGTGGAATTATTTGTTGTGTCTGTGAAATAAGGAAGTGAAGTAAATAGGAGCACATCCTCCTGTTAGTGCAGACTGTCTGGTCAGGAAGCACAAAGGAAGCACAAAGTTCCCCTCAAGAGGAAGAAATCAAGAAATAAAGGACTATTTCAAAATCTAAATAATTGACTGAATGAACAGATACAACATATAGAAATAAAGTCAGCAATAAAGAGAAGATCAGTCAAAGGAGGCATGACGTGAAAAGTTAATGGCTTTAAAAGGAAACATGATTCCACATGTTGACAACATCGATGAGTTAATATCAGTTATTGTACATCACAGAGAAGATCACAGTATGTCCCCTGATCATATGATGATAGAGGCACAAACACATGCTGCATAGATTAGATGGACACACAGTTTTACACCAATAAACAATAAAGTCACTCAGTGTGTCTGTGGAGTTCACAGAAGAGACAGTTTTCATTTTATATTTCACATAAACTTGTTTTCTTCTCATAAATGGCCTGTGTTCATTACATTGCGTAATGACAGTCTGCAGCATTTTTTGCCTCAGGCACGTGATGAACAATGACAGCCCCACAATTAAA